>PVLD010000640.1:0-260259 GCA_004027595.1 Dinomys branickii | reverse complement strand
TTACATATTGTTATCTTCGAAGTGTGTGTTCAGGCTAACACATACAGATATACACTATTAATCTAATATCCTGTCTTCGATTATTGCTTAGCATTAAGTGATATAATACAATAGTAGAACCATGTTAGCCCTCCTGCACATATGTATATTCATGTATATTCCTCTATACATACATACATACATTTTTGTCTTTTTCTTAAGAAAAGAAATTCATTCCACCTAACTAATTAAGGGAAACTATTCATTGAAGCAGTATAAAAAGAAATACTCATATCTGCAAGGAAGCATATACAAGGATGTTCATGCTACATTAGTTAGAAACAACCTAAACATCTAAAACAACCTAAATGTCTATCAAGAGATTTTTGTTGTTACTGTTTTGAGACAGGGTTTTGATGTGTAGTTAAGGCTGGCCTTGAACTCACTATGTAGCCTAGGCTAGCCTCACACTCATGGTGATTCTTCTGCCTTAGTCTCCCAAATACTGTGATTATAGTTGTGCACTACCACGCCCCACTCAAAATAAACTAATTATTTATATATCAATATTCTTAGATTTCAAAAGCATTGTTGAGTACAAAATGGAAATTACAATATGATAAAATGGGCACAACTTACATAATATTTAAAAACATGACATAACATTAGTGTTTATGAAACCACAAGTAGTAAATGTATATAAATAGGGACAGACAGGGTACATATTTTCCTTGGAAAAAATAATCACTTCTGGAGTTGGGGGAAAAGATGTTACTGTGTCTAGGAAAGGAATAAAGGAGGCTTCAGTTGTGGCTGCAACTTTTTCTTTTATAAAAAAGAAAGCAAATACGGCAGAGTTAACATGTGTTAGATCTGGAAAGTGAATGTAGGTGTATTTTTATATGAGATAAGGCTACTGGGGATTGAAGCCAGGTTATATCTCCAACCCTTTTTTTTATTTTGAGACCAAGCTTCACTAGGTTGTCCATGCTTGAGCTCAAACTTGTGATCCCCTCAGCTTCCCACAGTGCTAGGATTTCAGGCATGTGCCACCATGCCCAACATAGGTGTATATTAGCTTATTTTTTCTTTCCTTGGGTCATTGAAGTTTTATACGTTTGAAGAGATTTTTCAGTGAAACGAATTGAGTTGTGTATACAGATTCAATATCAACACAACTAATGGGCACACACTTTTATTCTAAATAAAGCATTTTAACTTTACTTTTAAAAGGGCTACTCAGTAATGGTCTCACAACTCAGACTATCTCGTTATTTAACATCAAATTTGAGAAATCTAATTTTGAAGCCTTTTCCCATAATTACAAATTTTAAAATGAGTTTTCTACAGTATTTCTCAGTTCGTACTTTTTCATTCAAAACCATGATTGAGAGGCTTAAGAGTGTGGCTCAGTGGTAGAGGACTGGCCAGTGCACGTGAGTCCCTCAGTGTGACCCTAGTACTGAAAATAAATACATAAAGTCATTATTTATTTGAATCAGTTTTCTTTGCTCACCCCTTTCCAGTCCATTTATGCAGAAAATGCTGGTAAATAATCGCAAGAAACCACAGAATTGGAATACATTTAACTTTATTTTGTAGAAAAGGAAGTGATTCTCACTTTTGGTATACAGTTTCATTGTTGTGAAATTATTGAATTACTGTGAATACTGTTTATAAATTTAACATTTAAGCAAATAGTATTTATAAATTTCCTGTTTCAGTCTTCTATATGCCATTGATTTTGTTGATGGTAGGGGTTTTGTTTTCTTTGTTTTTTTGTTCCTTTGTGTTTTTGTTTTCTTGAGAGGTTCTCACTTGTAGTATAGGCTGGCATAGAGCTCTCTTGTGTAACCGAAGCCAGCCTAGAACTTGAGATCTTCCTGCCTTAGTGTGCTGAGCTGGGGTTATAGGTTTGTGCTGCCATTAGCACAAGCTGAGAGCCACATTTTTACTATTTAAATAGCTCAACTCAGTTTTCTCATACTGTAACCATTTAGTAAAAATAAAAATTAAGGTGTCTTACATTTCCATTTTCTCTTCTTTCTTTGTATGTCTCTATCCCAGAGTGCTATTGAACACTAAATATATAAAAAGAAATACACACCCCCACACATACATACATACATACATATATATACACATACATAATTTTTTTGGTAGTGCTTGGAATTGAATCCTGGGCCTTTACACTGAGCTATATCTCTATCCCATTTTTTAAATTTTGAGACAGGATCTCACTAAGTCACTGAATTGCCCAGGTTGGACTCAGACTTCTGATCCTTTTGCCTCAGCCTACCAGAGTACTGGGACAACATGAATGAACCACCACACCCAGCTAAGAAATACATTCTTAAAGGATAAATTACATTTATTTTAGAAGAAATATGTTGTAAAAGAAATGATAAATGTGTTGGATACTTGATAGTTGGCTGAATATTCCATATAAAAATTTAGGACTAATTTAGAAAAACTGCTGGCCAATCAAGCAATTAAAATAGGCATTGTTTCCATTGGGATATATGTTGATCTATAGTTAGTGGATTATAATTAAATTCATCAAATAATACAGATGAAATCCTTTTCTAAAGAACATTAATATTTTATTATACTACTTTCTTTCTAAGATGAAAAAAATCCATACTGGTTGGTTACTATTTTGTAAAAAGTATACATATAGTTGAGAACTAGAAGACCTAGAGAAGTGATTAGGTAATGGAATAACTTTTTCTACTGGCAGTATACTTCACTATTATTCATCTTTAGAAAAACTAATATTTCTAGAAATTAATTCCTAATTAGTTAGCCTTGCTTCTATAGTGAATCAATAAGTTAATGGAAATGCTTAGAACCAGTAACAGAAGCAACTACTTAAAATAGGCACTGTTTCCACTGGCATATATGTTAGCTCTCGCTAACCATCCCAGTCCTTTCCTCGTGTTTGGTGGGTGGTTTGATGGTTGATTTTCTTTAGACTATTTGTTTTATTTAGGATTTTGTTTTGTTAGAGGAGGAAAGACTCATGGACATTTTGGCAAATGGCAATTGTATCTGCCTTGGCAAAAAAAGACAGAGTGCAGGAAGAGGGATATATGAAAGGAAAAGAGGCCCTTTTAAAAAATTTTACTTTAGAATGAAATTCAAAATAGAAAAGAATGAAATTCAGAGTTCAGCTTCTGTTTGTGTTACTCTACACACAGGCACACACAAAAACAACACACAAGGGCCTTTTTTCTTCTAAAGAAACTTAAAGAAGTCAGCACAATGCAGTTATGAGATGACCCATAGTAGTCTGTTTACAGTTGGATCCTGTATTCAAACCCTAGCACCAGAAAAACACTGAAAGTAAATTCAGTTTCCTAAATCCTGTCATTAATGTCAAAGGAAAGAAATACAATGTATCAGAACAATTTAAAAAATTTTTAATGTGGGTATAGACTTCCCAGAGGGAAATAATAGATGAGCTATGCTTAGCAAACCAAGGAACTATAAAGTAGAGGGTTCTGGGGGTTTTTCTGAGGGGGCTTGGAGGGTTGTTTGGGTTTGATTTGCTTTTGTGGTACTGAGGATTCAACCCAGGAGCACTGTACATCCTCAGTCCTTCGTGATTTCTTATTTTGAGTCAGGGTCTCAGCATGTTGCCCAGGCTGGCCTTGATCTTGTAGTTCTCCTGCCTCAGCCACCAGAGTAGCTGGGATTATAGGTGTGTGCCACGCTTCCTAGCATTATTCAATCTTTTTTGTATAATCATTTTTAAAAATAGAAACTTTATAGATAAGAAATCAAATTACACAAAATATACATGCGTATTTTGACAAGCACTATTCATCTTTTGTTCAAAGGACACTATTGGCAGAAACAGGAACTCATGTCCATAACAGTAGTTATTTTAATAACAAATTTTGTACTTTAATGTAGTTTTTAATTACCATAACTCATTTTTTAAAAACAAAAATTGTAATATATTGAATTTTGTTTCTGAGAGATAGCTCACTTCCTAAACTAAATTCTATATTAGGTGTCTAAGGCTTCACAAAATTCTTTGCCCTTAACTTTTTGTCTGACTTTCTGTTTTTATAGGGAGTTACAGAAAAATTTAGAGTGCTTTAATGCAAAAAGAATTTACAGAACAATATATAATACATAAAAGAATTTGATAATATTGTAAAATGATTTTTTCTTCAGTCATTCAGTAATTTAAATTCTTGTTATATACCTAAAGCTGCCAACCACTGGAGAACAAGGAAATAGTACCCCCAGTCTTCTTGCATAAAGTCTTGTTTTCATGATCAAAGTTTAACTTCATTAAATGTTGTAATTATTTCAGCGTCTAGGATCTAAAATGTGAAATAAATGTAGTATAAATTTATTTGAACTTTTAATTAATTAAGCAGGATTGTATATACTTTTGTCCAAATAGCTGCTTTTGTGCTTCATTTCTGATTTTGTATGTGAATTTATAATTTATTCATATACATGTCTTCAATATTTAATGTTTGCCAAAATCTTAAAAATTCATTGCATACAGTTGCCATTGAAACATTTTTGTGACCCAGTTTACAAATTTCTGTTGTAGCTACATTGTGATTAGATTAGCAGATGTAATAGCTCTGAGGAAAGCAATAAAAATTTGGTAGGTTTAGAATAGCAAAGAGTGATGTACCTATGCAGCCGCCATTCTTGCTAACATTAAGGAAATAAGATATGCTGTACCTGACAATTGCAATACAAAACATTCTGACATGTTCCAAAAAGCTGGTGTGTAAAAATTTGTTTGTCAATCACTTGGACAAGAAGTGTTTATTAAGCTTTTATTTGCTCAGCATTGCTAGTCATTCAAACACTACCGAGAAGACTGATAAGCTGAGCAGGGGCTCAAAATTTGGTCCAAGTAGGGAAAATTGTGTAACAAACTCATACCCCAGGGAATGGATGGCAGCTTTGGCAGAGGCTTGAATGTTAGCTTAACATATTCTTATTTAACTATATCTTGGTTATGTGAGTGTTATGTAAACTTAAAATTTTCTGTAAGATTTTGATGGCAGAAAGGTAATCTCTAGACAGGAACCAAAATTACCTCAGGTAACTTTGAAGAGCATTGTATATACCAAAAGCCAAAAGTAAGGGTTTTGAGTAAGAAGTATCATTTACCATAACCAATTTTAAATGGCAATCATGACCTCATAGAAGAGAGTCTTCCCTGTCTTTCTGTCACTTTATTAGATTGGTAGTTGGCCAGTGATGCTAACTTAAGCCCTGTGCTATTTTCTGGCCTCTCTGTAGCCTGATGAAATCTTACCCTTCCAGGTCTGGGTCCTGGGTGGCCCCCCCAACCCTTGTACTGTCTGTATTTCGTGTAAAGTGCTCAGGGCTTCTGGAACAGCTTCCGCCTGCGCGCTTCATCTTAGTTTGGGTCTTTGTAACTTCACTGAGCACTGTAGAGATTTTTTTCTGTTGCAAGTCTCTAAACTATATTTATTTATTTAAAGTTCTATATATTGTCTACTTACCTGGTTTTATACACGTAAGAGCTCTAAAAAAGAACATAGTACAGCTATATAAATGTTTTTCATCATTTGAACAAAAGTTAAAAATTAGACCTTTAATCAAGATATTTAACTACCAAGTGATTTTCGTAGAAAAGTTTAAGCCTATTTATATCATCTAAACACATAATATGTACCTTTTCTAAGAAGAAGAACTTGAAATAAATTTGACTGCTTAGGCGCATTACTCAACCTTAAAAAAAAAAAGTCCTGTAGTCCTTTAATGCTTCATTCCTTTCAACTTTATTCAGGCAGAAGTGGTGATTAAACCCACTGTGCAGTGGTGCATGCCCACTGGAGCTTCTGGAGAACTGGCGAGAAATCCATGTTTATGGGAAGCACCTCAGAGAATCCTCACCTTCTCAGAGGAACTGTCCCATTCAGAGCAACTATCCCATTGCCTCTGTTTTTGTTTCTTGAGACTGTATAGACACTTCTGTGTTACTCCTCTTTACAGACTAGTTTTTGTTTATAGACTCTCTGAAAGACTAGTAATTACAAGGAAAAACTGTCTTCATCCAGTTCATTTGTTAAAGTTCCCAGTTTTGCCAGTGTGATAAAATAAAGTTATCACAAACTCTAAGAAAAAAAATGTTGATGTCCAAAGCATTTTACTATCACACTGAAAATTTTCTTATAAAAGTTTTGTTTCTAAAGCTGAACTAATTCATCTTTCCCTTTCCTGCTGTGGGCCTATGTTTTTTAAATTTGTACATCATTTTGAGGTTTTTCTTTGTTGTAGTACTGCAGATAACTTTTGGGAAGGGAAAAAAATAAGAAGTGGCCTATCACTTTTTAGATTACCTTCCCTAACTTATAAGCAAATTGAAGCATCCCTATATTCCCATCTTCACTCCTTTTCCATGTTTCCCTTTTTTTAAATCTTCAAAGCCCACAAAATAGGATTTGTGTATTCTACCCAGCCCTGATTTCTCTTGACTAACACAGGTAAAGAATATTCTGTCCAACAGGTAAAGAATACCATCACCACCACCACCAAACAGTGTAGTTTCTCTTACTGTTATAATCTCATTCTCAAAAGTTTTCAAAATATATTTGGAAGATTATTTTTCAGTGGTATGAAATACTTCTGTATTTAGTCTTTGTGATTTGCTTTTCTTTTCTGATTGAATTATACAGCAAAAATCCAGCCATAGATAATATAATTGGGAAAAAGAAGCCTTTTTAGCAGTTGTGGATATTCTTCTTTGATACTACACCAAAACTTGATAAGTGATTAATTTTTAAGTGTTAGCAGTAGCATGGCATCTAAAAATCCTTTCAGTGAACATTTCTGCTGCGGTAAAGTCATCAGTTTGTCTTGTACTTTCAGTGTGTCTTTTAATAGTATATAATTTTAAAACAATGATTTGGACATTTGGAAAATATTGGTTCACTGAGTTATACAGATTACAGGTCTTCCAAGTGTTGACTCACTTCATTATATAATATTTTAAAATCACATGTAACATCATCACTGATCTCATGTGAAATGTCTTTAAGTATTGGGCACCTGTCAAGCTTTCAGTGATAGGTACAAGTTTTCCAAAATCTTAATTTTCACTTGAAAGTTCAAATTTTCTCATTGCAACAAATTTGTCACTTGTTTTCCCTAAAGTGACAGGCTAACTTCATTTTCTTTTGAGAAAAATGTCTGAATAATTGTAGCCTGCATGTCAGTCATTCTTTCAAGTGACAATGGTATTCTATTTAAAAAGTGACTAGTTCAGCTTGCAACTCAGCCTCTAAGAAAACATTTTCCTAAAACAACCATTGAACTTCAGTGTGTAGCAGCAGTTTTTTGTGCATACTTCTAAGATTTTTGTTATAGGGATTCTTCTTTAAATGTTATTTGAAACAAAATTTTACTAAAAGTAATTTTACTGCTTTATTAAGGACATTCTTAAATGAAATTGGTCTAAAATAAAACTGGTCTATATTCATTTGCTTTTCTTTCCACTGAGTGTGTGGCATTGAAAAATACATTAAATACAACATGGATGAGTTCTGTAATGTTCTGCCACCTACCGTTTTACTCACTTTTGCTTTTATATCATCAGTGTAAGCACCAATATAGTAAAAAATACAAATAGTATCTTAATATTATTATGAAGATAGTTGCCCTTGTAAATGTCAGGGTCAGGGACTTTATTTTACCCTGCTTACTAAGTTATCAGTTACTTTTTTGTGGATGCTGGAAGAAAACAAATTGGATCAGAGAAAAGGGGTCTTAGTATTAGTCACAGCAGAACAAGCACCAAGAACAGTCTGTTTGGCTTGTTCCTGCCTGAGGCATGACACAGATAGACCTGGATGGATGCTGCGCATACAATGGGTTACATTAAAGGAAATGGAACAAGCCCTTCATTTTATAGCAAGCAGCAAGCAAACTTGGTCTTTGACCCAAGGAGACATTACTTAAAAGATGTTTCAAATTTGTTCTCTGCAAGCACAACCCTGAGCAACGTCCAGGTAAAGAATAGTCAGAGCCTTGAATTCTTGACATATTCAGCAGAAGCGTTCACAGACAATCAGGGGTCATAGCAGATCTCTCTCCCAACTGCGGATCCCTTGAAAGGATCTTGGGATCTCAGTGGTCCTGGACCATATCTTAAGACCTCTGGCAGTATGGGGCTAGGGATATAACTCCATTGTAGAGCACCTGCCTAGCAAGCACAAGACAGTGGATTTGAGCCTCAATATCACAAAAGAAGAAAGAGGGGCTGCAGATATAACTCAGCGGCATAAGCGCTTGCCTGGCAAGCCGGAGGTCATGAGTTTGATTCCTGGTACCAAAAAAAAAAAAAGGATGAAAGAGAGGGAAGTATGGAGGGAGAAAAACAGATGGTAACATGTATCTGTCTGATGCATGTCCTAGTATGCTTCACAGAGCCTGAGACCTATGAAGTGCAGTATACTATGTACTCTGAGGTAATTTTTAAAAGCACAAGAATGTATATAGAATCTGAAATCAAAGTAAGAAAGCCACCTAGCTTGGTTAAGCCAAAGGATCCCTAACACTTTAACCAATGTTATATTTTAATGTCCTCTTATTGGAGTTGTAATCCCTTTAAAAATATTGCTAGAATTTGGTGGTGGAAGAAAGGAAGGCTCATCTAATTTTCATTTGCTCCTAATATCTTACAGTTTCTGAATTCTGTGTTTGCTTAAGCAGACTTACTATGTTATAAAAGCTTTTACCCTAAAGGATTTTTTCTTTGCCAGTCATCTGTCCATACACAGTGTTCATGTATGTGTACATGCACACACGCATATACATATATGTGTGCATGTACATCCTAAAGCCCAATAAAACCAGTATAGAGTAGTTCTCACACATTCCACAGCATGGAACTAGGATTTTTTTTTCCTCCCTGATAAGTCTCTTTTGTAAACAAAATAATTGTGTGATGGATATCTTTTGTGTTTCCCATGGTATTTATCAGTTGTATGATTTTTTTCCATCCAACTCCTAAAAATTCAGTATCTGATGGGTTTGCCTAATGTTACTTCTATCCTTGATTGCTTTTCACTACTTACTAAGGATCGCATGTTTTCTTCTGTATTTCATCTTAAGAGTACCTCAGGAGGCCACCAACTTGTCTGTGTTCCCAGTTGTGTCGTCTGGGTGATATTTCCTGCTGGGCAGCCAAACAGCCACTGTAGATCTCCTTTGCTGTGTGCTGCTGCTGATTCAGTATTCTCTCTCCTCTCTTTATGCTCCAACCCGAGAATCCTCATTCCCATCCCCAGCTCTAGCTTCTTGTCTTGCCTTTAGCACAGGGATAACTTTTATATGAAGCTGAACCTAAAACTCCCCATCCTAGATTTTTGATAAATGTCCGTTCCTTTTGGCATAAATAAAATAAAGGTGGTTTATTTTGTTTATTAAAATACAATTTTATTTTATACTTTCCTATTTCAGAAAAGCCTAATCTCAGTCTCTTTTGGATTTCTCCTACCCTAAGCTTTGTTTTATGCTAAGGAAAATAGCCTTATGTTAACAGTGAAAATGTAAAGTGTGAACCAGGTTTAACAGAAAATTGATATGTGGATATGTGCATTTTAAAAATTATGGTCTATGGATTTTTTAAATGCGCTATTTATACCCAGTGAAGTACAACCCTGCTACAAAGAAAGATCGACTTGATCCCTTGTAGGAGAATAGATGCACCTTGCAATCATATTGTTAAGTGGAGTAAATCAGACATACAAACTTAAATATCACATGGTTTCTCTTACATAAGAAACCCAAAATACAAAGAGCAACTCCACACAAGGAATGGAATCATTATGTACTGCAAATATACACCAATAAAAAATAAAAACTGGAGAAAAGAGAGTCTGTTTGATCCTAGACAAAAACAAAATAAAATCTAGTGGTCTAAAATGTGCACCAGAACAACCGAACAGGAGTTGGACGGGTTGAAACTTGAGAATGACTAGTAAGAGAGAGACTAGGCCTGGGGTCACAGGGTAGGCGGGGACTGTTCGGGAGAGTTAAGGATGAGCGAGGGGAGTGCGATGCACCTAGCTCTGGGTGTTGGGGAGTGCTTACATTTGCAGACTGAGAAGAGGAGAGATGGAAGAAACGAGAAGTATCATGCTATTCTGGTCACCAAAGTTTCAAGGAAGAGCTAGTCAGGTATATGAAATGCTACAAACTAAGATGCTGGATTAAGCAGAATTACAGTTTCATAAGAGCCATTATATCAGTGTAAAAGACCTCTGGGAAATATTCTGAAATCTCAAAGGAATGGAAGGTTTAAAAAAATAATAAAAACCAAACTTTAGGAGGTCAGCTCCAATTGTGGAGGAGAAGTGATCACCTAACAAATTAATCCTCTACAGATAATAGTTACACATTCCAGACAACAACCACCTGAAGAACTTGAAAACCAAATTTTGGGTATTTTAGATGTTAGTTAAATATATGGATCAAGTTATTGGGTAAAAACTGAATTTCTAATTCTCCACTGTCCTCCTGGTGGTCACAGTTATCGTGGAGGCCTGGTAGTGGCTGAAATTCCAGCAGAAAGCCCGCTGTCATTCTGGCTAATAGAACAGGACGGAGAATGAGACCGAAGTACCCATGGTCACTGTAGAACGAAGAAAGAACCAGAGAAGGAAATCCCTCAACTCAGCATTTAAACTCGCTCCAGATCTCTGGCTATCCCCAGGACAGCCTGACTAACTGAAATACTTCTTAACTAAGGCTTAAAGGACTGAGCTGAGATTTTAACTACTGCTCTCCATGGAGCTGATAGTTTGCAGTCAGCTAAGTTAGTTGGCTGTAAAAGAAAAATACCAACATCCTTCGGCACCATGTAACTAATGTCTCCATAACATAATATTTACAGTGTTCGGGAAATGGCACTAAATGTATGAGAACCCAGAGAATGTGATGCAGATACCAATCCTGAGATGATTCAGATACTGAAATTGTCAAAAACTTTATCAGCTACTGTTAACTGTGTCTGGTCCTCTGCTAACAGTTGGAGGGGAGGGGGGCAAGAGGGAAATGGGGTTTCAAATGAGAATATAATTAACAGTGAGATACTGTACTGTCACACTTTGTCAAATGTTTAACTTTTATACCAAGTTTGAGAAATACTTAAACCGTGAAAGTTTGACCAAGAAACTAAGACCAGCTTGCTGATGTCAACAAGTGACTGGTTATTGCAGAACTTGAATAAATCTAAGTTATTTTTTGATAGAAGTTTATATTTTTACATCCTTGAATACCAAAAAGAAGCCATAACAGAGCCTACCCACCTGCCCTAGGCAATTTTGGGGGGTAGTAGTTTTGAAATAAGGTCTCACTATGTAGTTCAGGCTGGTCTTGAGCTCACTATGTAGCCCAAGCTGGCCTTGAAGTCACAATGGTCCTCCTGTCTCTGCCTCCCAAGTGCTGGGATTATAGGCATGTACCACCGTGCCAAGACCCAGGCAATGTTTAAATATCAAATCTTACTGTATATTTTTCATTGTGCGAAAAGCAGTTGCTAGAATCTTAGAATTATTTTGCCTTGGTACAATATGTTAGTGTCACCATTCATTATTTCTCTCCCCATGCTGGATAACTACCGCTTCACTTCTCCTAACAGCCAAGCTGTGTAGCTGAGTAGTTAGAGGATGGGGTAGACAGGCTGGTACTCCAGTCACAGCCACGGCATCTCCTGCACATTAGCCAAACTATTTGATTTCTCCAAAGCAAACTGAAGTTTTCAAACAAATTTTTAAATCTTAGGTATTTAATAAGTAAGATTATGTGGATCAAGTTAAGTAATACATGCAAATTGCTTATAACAGCTATTTTTAAGAAGACATCTTCTGTACATCAATGTGATAGTTTAACATTACATTGATGGTTAGAGAAAAGGAGTTTTCCCAGATCAGTTTATTTAAAATGTAGTGTTTGGGGATAGGGTGTATGAGAAAACTTGCTTATTGAAGTTAAGCAGTTCTCTTTTTCATAAGAAGTTATCCTCAAAGTTAAGTATTTTTACCCCTTCAGGAAATCAGCCCAAATGTGGTAACACATTCCTGTAATCCCAGCACTTGGGAGGCTGAGGTAGGAGGATTACTGTGAATTTGAGGCCAGCCTGAGCTACATGGTGAGTTTAAGCCTAGGCTGAACTACGTAGAAAGATGTAGTCTCAGCCAGGCAGGGTGACACATGTCTATAATCCCAGCATTCAGGAGGCTAAGGCAGGAGGATCGTTGCAAGTTTGAGACCATCCTGGGCTACTCAGTGAGCTCAAGGCCAGCCTGAACTACATAGTGAGACCCTGTCTCAAAAAGACCCCCCCCCAAATAGAAAAATGTAGTCTCAAAGAGAGAAATAAAATAAATTCAGAAGATATATACAGAAGACGGTTCCTAATACAAAGTGACTTAAAAGACAGACAATAGAAAAGTATTATTTAAGGAAATATATGCCTATGGTAGCATCGAATCCATAGATTTGGGGGGCTTTACATTAAACCAGAACCCTGTAAAGAACTTGGAAGAAATTGGGGTGTTTAATTTTATTTTTATATTGTTTATTTTCTTGCCACTTCCGTCAGCACCCTGGGATGGTTCCCATTTTGCCCTGGAGTTGTTCCCATGCTGGCAGTGGGTTTGCCGAGCACACATCATGCAGAACAGACAAGTCTCCTAGGATTTTGTTCCCATTGCTTTGCTAGATTTTCAGGAATGTTAATGAGGGTGAAAGAAACAGATTTCACGTGTCCATAAATTCTTACAGATTAAATACAATTTTTTTCTTTTTGTCTTCAGACTTACTTTACTATACTTGTATATTTATTCTCATCAGATTTCTTTTTGTCGATTTTTTTTTCTGGTCCCATTTTTTACCTTAATCTTCTTTTCATTTTCTCTTTAATTCAACCCAATCCAGTGCTTCACCTCACTGTAACATCTTAGTATATATAAAACTGACAAGGAAACATTCAATCTCAGTTTATCCTTTGCTGTTTTATTCTTCAGTTTCAAAGTCTAGATAATAAATGAATCTTTATTTTCAGTCTCTTTTTCTACTCCGTTTTCTGAAATGAATTCTGTGAAACTTTTTTAAAGCTGTCCACGGTTTATATTCTCTTTACCACATCTTGCCTTGGTTTACTTTGTGGTTTACATTGTTGAAAATAGGAGCATATTTTCTTTTCTGTGTTGAAAGGATAATTCTGTTGAGCTTCACCTAGAAACTAAATAATGTATGGCTACACATAGTTGACTAAGCCACTTAAAAATTCCATTTGCACTCAAGAATCTCAACTCCAGTTTTGGAGAGTCTTTGGTATGATAGATATTTCTCCCACAGGTCAAATGTGTATCATTGAGAACTTAGTTCCGTTATTTAAAATTGGCCTTTTCAGACTGAGATATAGTTCAGTGTCAGAGCACTTGCCTGTGCCCTGACTTCCATCCCCAGCAATGCAAAAATAAAGTTTCATTTCTCTATATATGAATCTACATTATATTGAGTTAAGTCACTGTCATCTTTACAGTTCCATAAATCAGTCTAATTTTATTGATATTGATTGTTAAAATTTGTAAGAGAAATGTATTCCAGATGAAAACCTTTCATTGTTTTTCCGAATTATTTTATAGAAGGAATAAAATACTTCTATTTTTAGTACTAGCTACAACAAAGACAAGTGTTAAGAAAAAATGCATCCTGAAAAGCAACACAAAACCTTTTTAAAAAACTTTTGTGTGTGTGGGTGTGTGTGTGTATGTGTGTGTTGCTACGGATCCAACTCAGAGCCTTATGCATGCTAGGTATGAACTCTACCACTAAACTGCATATCCAGCCCACTTCCCCAATATTTTTGCATTAAGAATAAACCTGTTTCTGAACTAATGAGATATTAGCACCTTTTCTACTTAAATATCTTTGCATATTCAACTGGCCCTGAACATACATATTTTTATTTAATATCCACTTATAAGAAGCTGAATCTATGCTAAATTAAATTTGTACCAATTCACATAAGAGGAAATTCATGGAAATGTTTCACAATATATTCCAACTGTTTCAGATCGACTTATTTTAATGGATTGGTTGAATGACTTACCCAGAGCCATATTGGAAGAGTATATTACATATAAAACTTACTTCAGCATTCCGTCCACAAGTCCCACACTTCCAAATTAGTACTTGGAACAGTTTATGATGTTAAGTATTTTAAGCCTTAGTACCTCAAAATAAATTCATTTGTTGAGTGTTTAAAATCTAAAATGTTTCTTTTCTCTTTGAAATTACAATAACTTCATCTTCCTTAAGGACAAGATCCATTTGGATGATATTCAGAAATCGAAAGAAAAATACAATTAGTGGTCTCCAATGTTTATTCACTTTCTAGAGTACTGAACAAACTATATAATCATTAAATAAAAGAATTTGGCATTGAAAAGAAAGTCTGAACTTCTGGTAAAAGTGTTACAGTTACTATTAACTATATTAATCCTAAATCCTTTGAAAAATAAATGATTATCTTCAGGAAATTGTGCCAATCAAAAATCATAATTAACATGCAATACTCATACTAACTAAGCCCTGTGTCAGAACATCTGTCAGAAAGCTACTTACCTTTTTTTTTTCCCCAGCTAACATGTTAGTATATTTCTTTTAGAAATTTTTACTTGGACACTGGATGATCAGAATTTCCATTTCAAATATGTTAACAGATTTATTTGGTATAAATGATAGAAGGTATAATATATTGTTTAATATATCCAGTAACACTTTTCTTAATAAGAGTCAAAATTGGCCTAAGCAGAGCTGTATTCTTTACTCCAAAGAAATGAAGATCTTAATTCCTTAATGAGTCTTCACCTCCTGCCAGTCTACCCAAATAATCTTTGAAACACATCCACCCACACTGGCTATCAAGTCTAAATACCACAGTAATTGTCACCAGTTATTTACTAAAATAAACAAAAGCTCATCACTCTTTCCTATCTTTTCCTTCACCTCTTTTCATTCACATTAGTTTTAAGTGGTTCTTTCACCTCAGAAGCAGTTATTCCTAGTTTATGTCAAAATGAGAACTTCAGAAACTACAATATTGTCTGTACCGTTTTCTGTAATGTATTTTCAGTTTTAGACTGCAATTGCAGAGTACTTTTTGGTTCTTTCAAGCTCCTAAAAAATAATATATTGAGAACCTTTAGTAGCAATTTTTAAAAGGAAGTCGTTCCATAATCTTTCTAAAAGTTTGTTTGGATGTAGTGTTCTGAATGACTGGCTAACTTTAAAATGTTACCTTTCTTCCTTATATACACTAAAATGCATTGAGACTGCCAGTTGTGCAGAACAGCAAGGAAAAACCTCAGCAAACTATAAATATGTCTTCTGCTCTGACTGCCTTGCAAAGTTAAATAAGGCACTTTAAATCCAGAAGACATAGCCTAAATGCCTGTCAGACAAACAGTATGCAGCAGCAAAGTGGTCTTATTTGCATCAAGCTTATGATACATAAAATCCCAGCTTGTTTGAATTTGCCAAGATTGTATTTTTCTAACTCTTATCCGCTACAAATAATACCCCAAATATTTAGACTGTTTATGTAGGAACAGTAGAAACTAGAGCAGTAAATTAAATAAATTGAAGAATATATTAGTTTTTAAAATTAACAAAGACAAGCTAAATTTGTCTTTGTTTCAAAGAACAAGTAAGATTCCTAAAACTTTAAAAAGTGAAACTTAAGATAGACTCTGAATTACAATTTATGATTATATAATATTGGGATTTCAGATCTCAGAACTTGCCAGTATATAGCTTCAGATAATACACAAAGCTTTCTAGATAGAAGTGTTTTTTAATCAGAATCATATAATAGATTATTACAACACGTTCTTTAATGTTGATTTTTAAATGTCAGAATAAATGTAATACCAGTGTGGGCCACAGGGTGGGAGTGAAAGGCAAGAACTTGTGTTGAAGCAGTTTAAATACATAATTGCATTATCTTTATAGACATTAACTACTTGTTAAATAATAATAAGGAAATGTAACTTGATTTTCTCTCCTTTATTACAGCTGCATTCTTTAGAAAAGAATCTGTAAGAAGAAAGATATTTGATGTAAATATAAAGATCATTATTAGTGAATATTAAAAAGATCTTGCACAGTTTTTTGCCTGAGTTTCTGATCATCTGAGATACTTGGTAACAATTTTGGTCAATAATTGAATTTGAGAAATTCCTTGGTTATCAGTACTGGAGATAGTAGTTGAAGAATTTAGCAAAAAGATTTCATATCTTCATGCTTCCTTTTTTCATGTTGCTTGTACCATTACTTCATGTTTTTAAAAACATTGTACACTGTGGTCTGTTGTACTGACTCCGCTTTCCATTGCCTCTGTTGAGCCGGTCTCTTCTGCATTTGGAAGCAACTTAAAGTGTAGTCACTTTTGTATCTTCAAGGTGAGAAGACAAGACGTTTCTTCCCCTAGAAAAGAAACTTCATCAAGGAGTCCTGGCATTGCTTTAACCCATGAAAGGTAGTTTTATATCCTTGTTTTGTTTTGTTTTTCTGACCGTTAGATTACAAATATTAAATGTACAGTATTTTATATGTACATATTTTTCAATTTTAGGAATTGTAAAAGAGCTGCCTCTTTTAGAACTGGAAGGAACCAAGCTGAAGCTCGTACATATTAAAATGACCTAAATAATTATGTGATTACAATATAGCGGAGCTGAATCTAAAAGCTGAATTTTGTAAATGTTGGTTATTTCAATAGACAACATAGGACAGGCCATATTATTATTTTTGGTGAATCATAATGTGAACTCTACCATAATCAGTAGTTAATATTCTATTTATGTTTTCAGAGAACAAACATCAATTCAGTGAGGTTTTTAATGTGACAATAAGACAGCTAGCGTCACCGTGATACATGAACAGCTAGCGCCACTGTGATAAGGCGATACATACGTCTATACTACATTTATGTATCAAACTTTGTATTATCACCTACCCTGTGCCGGGCTGTCCAAACATTAAGAGTTGTTGGGAGACATTTCCTACTTATTTAGCCTGATTGATGCTTGGTAAATTAGCCTGATTAATGCCTTATATTTTAAAATATTGATTTGTGTTTGTTTGTTTTTTAGGGATAATCTAGAGGAGACTTTCTGGGCTCTGAAAGAAGAATTTCATAGAATATGTATGCTAGCCAAAGCACAGAAGGACCACTTAAGCAAACTTAATATACCAGACATGACAATTGGTAAGATTTTATTTAACTTATTTTATTTGCTGAAATTGATGTGTTGAGTATAAAAATATTTCTAAATGCTTATAAATAGTATTAAATATCTATATCCTGGCCCTCACTCACTCACATTTGAGTAGTATGTGCTGTTTTAAGTTCTGTAAGGTATTAAGGTATGTAGTTCCTGGCTTTCTCCGTTGGCATTTATGTGATAGTATGCATAGCGACTGAACTGAGTGCTCTAAGTACCCTTCAACCTGCTGGGAAGTCCCATCTTAGAAAACTACAAAATAAGTTTAGGCTATATCTCCCAGGCTTTTAGGCTGCTTTTGGGGGTCATATTAAATACTAAATCACGTTACTAAGTAACCTTGAAGCAACACTTCCACGTGAGTTAACTAAAATTGAAACATTAGGTTTGCTTTTACCACCTAAAATTTCATTGAATGTTATAGTTTCTGATCATTATGTCAAGAATAAAAATGAAACATACACGTTTCCTGAGTACCAGTTCTGTTGGGAGCACAAAAAATACAAACTTGAAAAATACAACGTAGAACGACTGTGTATTTCACATGTGTTGCAGTATGTTTTTCAAAAGCTCTACCCATCCCTAAAATCTCAGGCAGGCTTCCTGGTGTTTGCTACAATTGTTAGATATTAATAGCAAAATACCAGGGGTTAAGTGTGGCAGCCGCGCACATCCAAAGACAAAAAGAAAGGAAATTGATCATTTCTATCAATAAATTCTCCTTTCCCCTGTGATTGGAGGTAATATGCAGATAATTCCCAAGTGATGTGATTTACAGCTTTCACTCTTAAGAGAGACTGCAGCAGTGATGACTAGCACCTTTTTATTTAAAGATAACTTTCCATTTCTTACAGCACTTACATCTGAGCTCTTTAGAAATCACTGCAGAGGGTAAATTCACTTTGTGCAACTCCCACCTTGTTTTTGATGAAGTTGTACAATGAGGAAAGGAAGAAACCAAACAGTCTTTGTAGACAGGCATAATCTGTTCCTTCCCCTTGCATTCCTCTACCTTTCCCCGAAAGACATCTTATTTTCTCCATCTAAACTGTTGTCATTGTTATGAAAAATAGATTATTTTCACAGAGTAAAGATACTAGCTATGTCTGAAAGAAACATTATTTTCATTTAAAATATGCTAGCTATAGCCTGGAATTCATAAGCATGCTTTTTGAACATCAGTGTCTTATCAAAACATTATAATGGTGATACATCCTTTGTTACACAGAGAACATACCCCATTATCAATGGCTTAATACTTTGACCATTTTTAAATTACACAGGTCTGAATCTGAATATTTATCTGTCAACTGGAACACTTGAGTGTTTAACTTCAATTTTTTCGCCACTGAAACTGCTTCTTAACATTATTCTTATGCTTTATATGAACTCTGTCAAAAATAATAAATATAACATTATTTATGAAATATTGTGGATCTGCTGTCCTACAGATTTCAGTGAAGTTTTGCTCTATCTACACAGAGACCAAAATACCAAGTACTGGGCCTGACAGTAGCAGATCAAAAGGGAAAAGAAAGAAAAAAAATATTTTTGAAAAAGATGCCTATTCAGGGTTCCCAAGTATGTATGCTACACTGAATAGAAATATAAAGACACTATTTCACATGTTATATGCATAATATATATAGAAAAAGTGTAACAAATACTGTTCCTATTTTGTAATTAAAATTCGACTTTTAAAGACCAAATATAATTAATTTTAAAAGGCTGAGTTAGTAAAATCATACATTTCCTTTTATTATTTTTTTTCTACTCATCCACATATGGCAATAGCCTTGAGAAAGGGATAAAGATAGAAATGTACGTTTAAGCAAATATGTCTCCAGGAGAAAAGCACTATTTGATCCAAAAGGAAGGTCTCGTTTCATTGGCGATGAAGAGAGACTGGGTTAAGGACTGCAAACAACCATCAAGTCCTTGTCTGTTGTCAGCAGTCCCGGTAACAAGACTGAGAAATAGTCTAAATGGATAGCCTGTACTTAAAATTTGGAAATCTAAAATTGTTTCTCATCTTGTTTTCCTTGCAAAAATAAGTACTCTTGAAACATACAAATGTAAAGCTATTTGCTCACCTAATCTTTTTTTCTCAGTACGGTGTCAGGACGACAAGTATTTTCATGCACTTTGTTGGAGTTTTACATTTTCTAATCTTAAATTTTTAGTAATTTTAGGAATCATAGGTTTAAATCTTCTTTTAATAGATATTTACTATCACCATATGAGCATATTAACTCAAATTATTTTAATGTGGTGGAGGTTGTATGCCAGCTAGCTATACTGAAAGAAAATAACTGCTTTATTACAGCTGTTTGATTTTTCCATGTTTTCTTTGCAAGGGGGATAGGTCAACTGCTAGGAAAGTAATTCCAAGCACATTTCTGTCAATTTGAGGACTCCTCTCTATATATAGAAACCAACATGTTCAATTTAGCATAATGGTTCTGAGCAGACTCTAGAGCTAGACTTCCTGGGTTCCAGTGCCAGATCTACCACTCACTAGCTGTGGCGCTTGGAATTAACCTCTCTGTGTCTCAGTTTCTTCACGCAGAAATTAGGGGTAATAGTGTCTAACTCAGGATAATAGTGCCTGTATCGGGATTATTCTGAATATGTAATGAATTCATGCTCATGTAACAATTATAACAGTGCTTGGGAGTGCTATTAATGTTAATAGTTGTTGCCATTAGCAGCAGC
This sequence comes from Dinomys branickii, assembly GCA_004027595.1. Lineage (NCBI taxonomy): Eukaryota > Metazoa > Chordata > Mammalia > Rodentia > Dinomyidae > Dinomys > Dinomys branickii. The sequence continues at coordinate 240,256 of PVLD010000640.1, read as the reverse complement.
ACCAGATTCTAAAGCATTCACCCTGTTCTTGTGAAGATCATTTGATAAGCTTTCCTCCTCACATGTTACAGATTTTGATTACTGTTTATTACAATGTCTTGCCACCTGCAAGTCTACTGCCAGGAAGAATGACTGCCTGAAAGCTAATGGACTTTAAGAACCTCAGAGGTCAAAGAAATCCAGCTAAACAATTGAGCTCAATCTCAGTTACGGTACTATTCCTAGTCATAGACAGGGTATCTAATAAATGCAGGTTATTATCCCAGGCTCTGTGAAGAAAAGAACTTAGATTCATTCAGAATTCATATACTATGTGCCAGGCACTGGGCAGGATCCTGGAGTAACTGGTGAACAGAACATAGTTTAGGACATCAAAAACGTACTTTAATGGGGGGAAGAGCGGTATACTTGAAAGTATAACACAGATTGTTCAATCTTCAGATTACCTAACAGTCCTAGGAGAGGGATCCAGAGAAACTAATGCCTAAATCAAGATCTGAAAGACAAATAAGAATTAGGTAAAGTGAATGGAAGGGGACGTGTTAGGCAGTACATGTACAAAGGGCCGGAGACAAGCACATTTGGGAAACTATACAAAGTTCATTATAGCCGGAGTATGAAGTGAAACCGGAATACTGAGAGGTGGGTGTGGAAAGGTGCCTGAGGACCAGTTATGAACAATTTATTTGCCTTGTGTAAGGGCCACAAGACTTTGGAGAGCTGTAACAAGCTTTTATTAAGGGAGTAACATGACCAGATTTGTACTTTGGAAAAACTGCTCTGAGAAGGAAGGGTAGGAGGGAAAGTTGCAACGTCGAGAACAGATTGGATATGAGACAACTTTAGAGGCATGGAAGCAGTTCAAAGGCTGTGGTAATAATCCAGTGAGAGGGGATGGTGTGAACTAAAGAGAGGCAGTAGATACCTAACAGGGTTAACTAAAGAAGTTAGTTTCGTTGTACTGCACACTGTACAGAAGATATTTTATGTTAGAAATACGTGGTGACAAAAGAGAAAAAGCTTTCATGAGACGCCAAAGATCAGAGGAATGGACCTGTGTTCGGTGCTTGCTGATGTGGACAGACACTGCAGAGTGTTCTGTCTGTCTCTCTACTTCAGCCTGCATCCTTGGTAAAGTCTCCATTTGTGGATATATCACTTTAATGATGACAATCTATTTAAAATGCTAATTTTAATTTTTTTACTAACTATTAAATAAAAGTATGTTACCAACTTCATTACCTTTTTGCATTGATACTGTGGAGCATAATTTTGCTTTTTCTAGTATCTCTGGATGATCAACATAGACATTTTTTTGTTTATTGCAAAATATAGCTCCCATTGCCCCCTGTAGTGTTTTTGAATTCTTATATCTGCATATTTGTTTTTATTACCTTACCCCATGCTTTCAGCTCTGGATTTCTTATCTACCTTTAACAACTCATATCCTTTCTTTAAATTTGCTTTTCAAATAAGCTATGAGCTAGAGATCCATCAAGCTTGTTAGGATAAATCTAAAATGAGAATAGGAGCAAAATTCCTGTGTCTGTGGACCTTTTAGCTCTGCGTCTGACTCCACAGAGTTATGCTTCCTAGCTTTTGACTGTGTCCTAGAGAGCTGAGTTTTTGGATAAGTAGCTTCTGGGTAAATGTGCTACAAAGGTCCTTATACTTGCGTGATAAAATAACTGTTGTGCACAGAGGTTTGTTTTTGTTTTGTTTTGTTTTCACTTAGCAATTGAGCCCAGGGCCTTGTGCGTGCTAGGTCAGTAAGTGCTCTACCACTGAGCCACCTCCCCAGCCCCAGAGGCCTTGTTATGTATAAGAAGACCGTATAGTCAATAAAATTTCACCCTTCCTGTGCCTCCGTTATTTTCCTTCTTCCCAGCCTGCATCACCGCTCTCACATGAATTATTGAGACAGTAGCTGAAATGATGAGTGGTATACTTACACATTCATATTAATTCATATAGTAAATAATAAATGACTGTGTAATATATAGTAAGAATTGTCCCTTTTAACAACTTACTCATCTAAGCAAGCTCACAGTTACAGCTTCCATTACTGACAAAATGTTTAAAGGTATACACTACAAGCAATTTCTTTTAAGTGTGGAGCAGTATAACTGTGAACAAGACACAGCACTTAAAGCAAAAGACCAAGGAAAAGACAAAGCAGTTAAATTTTGTCTAATAAGCTGTGTTCCAGTTCACCTGCTAAAGAGTGTTAATACTCAAACGTAAAAATCCCAGTTGTCTTCGCTTTCCATAAAAGCAATAGAAAAAATAGTACTCAACTGCCCAAAGCTGACTGAACAGATCTTAAAGAATGATTTGCATTATGATTATTTCCCTTTTGTGTTCTTTTTCCTGCAGAAACACAGTGCTCTGTGCCTATACAGTGTACAGATAAAACAGATAAACAAGAAGCGCTGTTTAAGCCTCAGGCTAAAGATGATATAAATAGAGGTACATCGTGTATTACATCTGTCACACCAAGAGGGCTGGGTCGAGATGAGGAAGACACCTCTTTTGAATCACTTTCTAAATTCAATGTCAAGTTTCCACCTATGGACAGTGACTCTACTTTTTTACATAGCACTGCTGAGAGACCCAATATCCTTGGCCTTGCTGCATCGGAGGCAGTGTGTCCGGACAAATTTAATGTGGAGCTCAGAGACAACCGAGGAGACGTTGTTAAAACAGAAGAAACTTTATTTGAAATTCAGGGACTTGATCCCATAGCTTCAGCTATACAGAACCTTAAAACAACTGACAAATCAAAACCCTCAAATCTTATAAACAACTGCATCAGGACAACTCTGGATAGAGCTTTATGTTTGCCACCTGGAGACCATAATGCATTATATGTAAATACATTCCCACTTCAGGACCCATCTGGTGCACCTTTTCCCTCGCTGGATTCCCCAGGGAAAGCTATCCGAGGACCACAGCAGGTAACTGTTTTGAATTAACAAATACTTCATTGTGTGTGAACACACATTTTGCCATAAATGCATCTCTTTAGGTTATCGATATACTTCTTACATTAAGGATTAGCCAAAGTTAAGGCTCTCAGTAAAATATTCCAGTGCTACAGTAAAGGACACAGAATTTACAAATCTGAATATGATAAAGGTTACAAAATTTATGGCAGAGTTTTAAATACATATAAGCCTTATCTTTATCTAGCATGGTATAACTTTCTTGGTCTCTGTTAAAAGCTTGTTTACTCAGCATCAGTATTATAACCAGTTGCTTTATTAAATTTCAAAATGTGAAACAAATGGTGTTTTTCTTAAAAGGATATATACATACGTATATATCATATTGTCACATGAACACAAGTTCCCATAAGCAATTCATCATATATTCCTAGTTCTCAGAATAAGTGAATTGGCTTTTAATTAATACTCACATTATAGTTTCAGTTGTATAAGTGGCTCTGTAGGGTGTGAGTTTGGGGAGCTAGTCTGGCACGGAACAAGTAGCCTAATATATTTATAAGTAGTCTCATTAAACGTAGGATTGAAAGCGACTTGTAACCCACCAATCCACTCCCACTCTCCCTTCCTTTAAGATTCAGGTTCTATCGTAGACTGATTCTTGTTTAAAAAAAAAAAAAGCTTTAATGCCTGAAGGCAGATTAGAAATAATGATTACAATAAATAGAATTGTGTGCAAATATAAATGGACATACATATAACTTGCAAACTTTTTTTGTTTTGAGATACTTTAAAAAAAAAACCTTTGATTAATACCCTTTGAATGTAAGTACTTCACGCAGACTTTAATCAGCATGTAAAGAAGGCAGTATCAAGCTGCATTATATTTTAATATTGGGGAAAACTAGGCATTGCTGTTAACAAGCCTTAATTGTAAACTCACTTAAGTTCTCCATTGTACCCTATTGCACATCATAGTCCCAGTTATAGTTGTTACTAAATGAAACAAATTACACAATTTCATTTCTTGCAAGCACAATCCCTGTGGAGCTGTGAACTGTATCAGTTCTAATGCTTGTTACTTTTTTCTCCATATTTCTTGCCTGTTCTTTTACTAGTTAGTCTGTGCATTCATGTTTCAGTAGATGGCACCCTGCATTGTGCATTTGCTTTCTGTACTCCAGCAAGAGAAACAGCTGGTATGTGATTACAACTTGATGGAAAAGTATTCAGCTTTAAAAATGCAAGAGAATTGGTGTTGAGCTGTCACACGACATGGGGCATAAGGTTAGATAATTGATATTTTGGCAGAAAAAGCATAGAAATTAGTTTGATTTGAAGGCCATGTTACTTTACAATTGAAAGAATTTTTCATAAAGTGAGTTTCTAGAAACATTTTACTATGTTATTAGTGTTAATAAAGGTCATATGGTAAATACAAAATTCTTGAGTTCATAGTAACAAAATTTTGATTGCATATTAAAAGTTACATTATTCATTACTACTAAGCACTTATTTTACACATTCAGTTATAGCAAAGACTAAAATGTATCAGCTTATTTTTATTTGATTTGATTTTGTTTCTTTCTTTTGCTGAATCAGCTATTAAGGTATAAGTAAATTCCATGAAGAAATCAAATGTGAATTAATTGCTTCTAATGGACAAGAGCTTTGAAGATAAGTTAGCAGTGGAATTTTGGCTTACCAAATACGGATGCTAAATTGCTTCAAAATGAATTTCTTTTTATTCTATAGATCTTAGCAAAAATTTTCTTTAATCTTTTTATAATCTTTAATTTTTTAATTTGTACTTTTTTGCTTAAACTCCAGACAGTGGTATTTGAATATAATTAACCCTTGATTTTTGTTTATATACTCAAAATTATGCCTGTTCCTTCATGGAAGAAAGGCTTTTCTAAAAGAATTTATTTTACCCCAAATTTCATAACACTTATTTTAGATATTATTATTTTCTGTGACAAAATGGCAACTTCTCATGAAAAGAACTGAATCCATGTTATTATAAGCGCTAAATACTGACTGTGTCTTGCTGCCTAGATTTTGTATATTTATTCCAGTTGTGCACACCTGTCCAGTAAAATGTTTGTAGGAAGACAGTAATGTGAAAGCCAAATGCTTCAATTAGTGATATACTGTTTACGGAAGTGATTGGTTAACTAGAGAAAAGGAAAATTGTGAGGTTTTGCGCTAGGCTGTGTTTCATTTAAAAACAGCAGTAATAGGAGCATAAAGGAATATCTTTAAACTGGCTATAAAATGACTTTCCTCAAAGTATCAAAAGTCAGGGTTACTTACCTATATCAATGTAAGGGAGAAAATTTTTTAAATAACCTCATTTATTTAATTCAGAAAATTATTTTCTAGTCAATGTTATTTATCAGGTACTGTCTATTAAACTGAATATATATCTTCTTCTAAAAGCTTTTTAAAAGATAAGTACAGTTTTTCATTTATGTGCTGCTGGTTAAAATGGAGGTGGTTCTACTAAATGATGATTTTCTGTAATTCTTTAATTGGGCAGCTATTAGTAGGTTTCACTGCATTCTACACAAGAATATGAAGACCCAACTAGAGATTAAATAATAGGAGGAAAGGTAGAAGTCAGAAGTGTCTGATACTATCTTTTGTTGAATTAATTTAAATATGTAAGTTTTCAAAAACCAGCCCCCCACAATCAAACTAGTGAATGGATTCTTTTTTAAAAATCAAAATGCTGATTTATATATGATTTATTTATTACATGTTTGTTTATAAGTCGTAGTGATGTTTAAATGACTTTTGGTTAAGGGACATGCACACATGCAAGTCTAGTGCATCATGCATTAAAAGAAGGCGTTGTGATTTAAGGTGCATATTACGAAATGAAACAGATAGAATTTAGGTAAAAGTCTATAAAGTTTTGAATGTTGTTCCACAGTGACTATTGTTGAGATAACTGAGCACTAAAAATTGCTGGAGGTAAAGCTACAATAATCTTAAAATACATAAAGATAAAATGCAGGAGGGTGTGTTTTCAGTGATTTTCTTTTCTTCTCCTTTCCCCCTGTGAAACCTAGGGCCTTGTGCATGCTAGGCGAGCACCCTACATTGATATGCACCCCTCACACCAGTGATTTTTAATCAGTTGTACCCTTTATGGAAAAAAGAATTGAGTTGTATCCTCACTCGAACTCTATGGAAAAGTAACTTGGCTTCATATTAAGAAATTTCATATATAAATACACATAACTCATTCAAATATTTAAATTTTAAATTCAATTTGAGTTGATCTGAGACACAAGTAACAGAAGATGTTGTTTGTTTGTTTCCTGCAGCCGCTTTGGAACCCCTTTCCTAATCAAGACAGTGACTTACTGGCACAAAGTGACACAGACTCAGAACTGCATATACCTCGAGTGTGTGAATTCTGTCAAGCAGTTTTCCCACCATCCATTATGTCCAGGGGGGATTTCCTCCGGCATCTTAATTCACACTTTAATGGGGAGACGTAAGGCACATTTAAGAACATATATCTCAAGTTCTGTGTGCTCGTTTGGTGTTCATAATACTATAAATATTTGATTGTAATCTAACTTGAAGATCATTTATAGAAAATAGTCTTGTTATTTAAATTTTTTCTAAACTTATTTTGTAACTTTAATTACCCTTTAAAAGATTATTTTGTAAAAAAACTGTAATACAATGTATTCTTGTTTACAATATTGTCATAATTCAAAACTATATGTATGACTTACAGAGTTGTATAATGTTTGCTTCAAATATCTAAGCTTAATGCTTGGATTTCTAACGAGATCTAATGGATTTGATGTTGTCAAATGTTAATAGTTTGTGTTGTTTTCATTTTAAAAACTAGTTTACACTATAGGTAAAGTTTGTTATAAGTGTATAATAGAAAATAGCAGATAACATAAATATCTAAGTACCAAGTGGAAGACATTTGTTGTCCAGTGATAATTATTTAAATACTTGTGGATTTTTAATTATATAATATATATAGATTTAATGTGTACTATGTGTATACCTACATGATAAAATGAATTAAATATTAAGAGTTTCTAATGTTGTGATCATTAGTGTTCTTTTGTTCATGAGGTAAATAAATAAATCACACTGGGGGGGCATTTGTAAAATTCATGTTTTCTTTCCATTAACCCAACAGAAGAGTGAGGCTAGATCTGGTGACATTTATTTTAATTAGTAGGTCACTTGAATTTTAAAATCTTTTCACGAACTAAACTTTCTAAAGGAACATTTGCTTTTAATGAGAGCAAATACACAACCCTGTAAGGACCATCCATATTTATTAATTTAGATTAGAGCACTGACATTCTTGTTGAGAAATTTGTTATTCATTGTTAGCAGCCTGATTGATGGCCACTGGAAGATGTTAGGGAGGGAGGGTACAAATCATGCCGAAATTTTGTTTGAAAAGGGACTCCCCTTGCATTTGTCTTCGTCTTGCATTTCTGTTTGACCCGGATTTTTCCAAAGATCTGCGGCCTGGCTTCCATTTTAAACACTGATAAACACTGATTTGCAGCTCTCAAACAGAAACCGAAGACTTGGTGAAGCCAGTGTTGGGAACTGCAGGCCCCGGGCCGGAACGCACACAGGCCCGGTGTACAGTGAACAGCCTTAACTTGTGGAGGAATGAGTGGTACCTCGACTTCTCAGGGTGCCAAGCGCGTCGCACTGACATCTTCCTCACCAAGGTGACATGGCGATTATTAGGTATTCGCTGTGAAGGGGTCTGAGGCATGTACATCTTTTTCAGTGCCACGGGGGCTGAACGCCTAGACAATCACCCACGCTCTGCCCTTCCTCCACGCCTCCCGTCGCCGGCGTGCGAGCACACACACCAAACTGAAGCGGAAATTTGCCAGTGTGCACCAGCCAGAATAAACTACAGCACCTACTTTGTGCCAAGGGTTATTTTCCCTCACCTTCCATAGAAAGGCGAGAGCCCTTCTCACACGCTTGACATCTAATTTGCTGACCACCCGAGAAAAGTAGCCCTGAAAGTGGACCCCTGACCCCTTTTCTCCTGTCCGTCCTTCCCGCCTCACCACTTGTAAGTAGGAGCTGGGAACTGTGTTCTCTTTTGGATGCTAGTGGTACCCTGAGATGCAGCCTCGGAGAGACGCAGACCCAGCGCGGCAGAGGTGGCACAGGTGGCGCCGGCTGCAGCCTGGAAGGCGGACTGGGCGCGCGCTGGTCCGACCCTCTGTCTCTGTCTGAGTCGTGCAGGGGCTGCCTCTTGGGCATCTGCTAAGCGTGGCCTGGTAAGCACAGCTCCCAGGTAAAAGCGCTGCACACGCAAAACGCTGAGTCTGAAACAGCCACCCCCGCCGAGGCGAGGCAGTTGTGAGCGGGATGCCTGAGAAGTGGGAGGTGAATGTCCTCGGGAGGGCCCCCCGCCCCGCGCAGCTTTCCCCGGAGGCTGAGGCTGCTGCCAGCGGGGACATCTGCTTTCTTACACCCAGCCTGGCTCCCCCGCCCCCTCAGCCCGGGTTGCGTGGTTATTTCACCAACACGGGGGGAGGGAGAGCCCGAGGAGGTAGAACAGGGGTGGATGGAAGCCTAGAAGATTTTCTCCCCCAGTCCCCTCCTCGCTTCCTCACATCTTTTAACCTTCAAGGTAAAGACTTCATAAATATGAAACAGGAAGCGAGTCCGCTGGCCCCTGGGCCCGCCGGGGCCGGGCCTCGGCCTCCTCTGGGCGCCGGCTCGGCGCGGCCGGCTCGCGGGCGCAGGGGCCGCGGGGGCGCCCAGCCTGTGGCTCCTTCCCCCGGCTGCTGCCTCGACAGCTGCTTGTAGCTACAGTAATTAGACTGTCAGTGCTCGTTAGAGGAGCGGGGACACGCGGCTGACAGCAGATTCCGAGACTCCCCGGCTTAATTTCTCAGAGATCTTTAAAGCATTAATTGAGGTCTCCCCAACTCTTCCCTCCCGACCCCCTCCTCAGCTCCTCCCTTCCCCAAAATATCTGCAAATTCCGCGTGGAAGCCGTGTGCCCGCCGCCGCCCGCGCTCCCGCGCCCGCCGCGCTTCGCATCCACACGGGAGGCGCGCGTGTGCGCGGAGGTTAACTCGGGAGGACGCGTCCAAAGAGGCACCGGGATTGCATTTAAAATAATAATAATAAATAAATAAATCAACTGGGAAGGAAGGGGGGAGGGAAGCCGAAATCGGGAAGAAAAGAGAAAAGCAGCAGGCTGATTACGAGGTGTCAAAACTGCCAGGAGCAAGAAGGTGATAGCAATCAGGGGTGAGAAGAGTGCGGCATTCGTGCGGGGCAACTAATTATCCGTCTCATTTGAGAAGAGCAGCATTTGAGGCAGCAGCGTTCGCCTGCTGAACGGTGACAGATTGGCGCGGAGGAGAGGGGAGGTGTTAAAACAATGGAGCCGGGCGCGCGAGCGCTGCTGCATGCTAATCAGCCCTCCCCGCGGCCCCCCCGCCGGCCGCCCCGCCCCCACCGCCGGCGCCCCCGGCCGGCCCGCGCGCCCCGCCGCCGCTGGCGAGGGAGCCCCGCCGCCCCGCCACGCCGGCCACGCGCCCGCGGCGGGGACTCAGACGCCTGGGCCGCGAGCGGCCCGCGGAGCACGGAGGAATGCCGAGGGGCGGCGGGGCGGCGAGGCGGCCGTCGGCGGGGCGGGCCGGGACCGGGTGCGGCCGAGGGCGCTAGGCCGCCCGGCAGCCCGGCACCCACCCTCCGCTGCAGACCAGCCGGCGCCCTGCTCGATAAGCGCGCGAGAGGCCTTCGGATTAGTTGGGCTGCTAAGGCCTGACCTCTCGGCCCCCAGCTGGACTGCGGGACCCTGCACTCCCAGAGAGGCCCCTGCAGACTGCCGAGGCCGAGAAGAGCCCTCCACAGAGTGGGCGCCGCAGCCCCTGCCGCCCAGGCTGGAGGCCAGGGGCCCAGGCGCTTCCGCTTCCCGCCTAGCTGCTCGGCTCCGCGTGCACTGACCAGGAGCTGTTCAAAAAGTAGCTCCTTGGCTGCCCCTTGCCCTAGAACCTACTCGAATTTGAGTCTGTGCTGTAAGAGGTCGTGCATACCTGCGGAGGTTGGAACCTGAGGTTTGCACGCAACTTATCCCCCGCTTTTTGAGTTTAAAAGCTAATTGTTGAGCTTAAAATGCACTTTTATTGCTGCTATTACAATACTTTTACTCCTACAGATTTACATAAACCACATTTAGAGATTAAAACCCGTTGACTTTATGATTTAAGTGAGTCCAGTGGGACCCAGCTACAGAGAATTTGTATGAATTTGGAGTGAATAAGAATGTGATTTCTTCTAAAGAGTCCCACGCTATTTAGCTAACCAGGTACCTAAACTAACTCCCTCCAACTGTAAATGGGAAAAATGAAAGTAGCTGAAAGATAATTACGCAGTATAATTTTTTTTCGTACTGACTTACCTTTGCATAACTTTACATACACATTTATTTTTTAAAAATAAAAATCAGGTGAAAATTTAATAAGGTCAGTTATATACAAGGGTCTCATTTATATTCTCTCTGCCCTTCTGTTGGCAATATTTCATTAAAAGTACACAAATACAAAATAAAACGAGTAAGTTTTAGTGTGTTATGTTACCAGTGGTCCTGGTCATATGCAAACTACACAAGTGTGAAGAGTGACCTGTCTGTCATTTTTCCTTTTAGACTATACCCAAGTGTAACAATAGAGAAGCTGAATGAAAAACTAGTAGAATCTACTGAATACCAAACTTTAAAAATTTTAGATTGAAAGATTCTTAAGAATTATATAAATATTAATACTTTTCGATGTCTACTGTTTGGACAACCACTAAACAGGCTTCTGCCCATAGCACATCCCAGACTTTTCAGGCCCAGAATAATAAGTGGCATTTGAAAAATTCCCGGATGTCTGAATCTGTTAAAATAGCAACCTACCTAACAGCAAGAAAAAATGTAGATTTATTAACTTGAGATTCAGATGCTTCATCAACATCAAAATTAAGCAATTTATTAACTATTCATCAGCGTTTTCATTAACCAGTTCTATAGAAGCAACATATCTGAAGCTGTGGACCTATGGAATTCAGAGAAATTTAGTTCAATCCGGTGTGCATTTCTAATATCTAACAAAATTTGTTACCGTCCAACAACTTGGTTTTTACGGGTTTAACATAATTTGTTCTCATTCCATAGACCTCATGTTTTTGCTTGACTTGTAATGGTGTATTTTACAGATAAGTTTTTATTTGCACATAAGGACAAAAAGGTGAAGTGAAATTTGGTCCCACCGGAAACCTGTTAGGTTCCCTGAACATATGGCTCATTGGGCTGTTACTTCCTTTTTGAGATCATTTTCCAAGATTTTTTAATATATACATCAATTTGACACCAGTTATAAAGAAAATATATTGGCTTTGAAGATGCCTCCACCTGGGGCATATCTCTTAATAACAAACCATGTAGTCAGGTGTACTGAATTTACAGGATTCTAGTCTCAGAAAACAGGGCATAATGGGAAACCAGTCGGCGCTGACAGTTGATTTACAGTCTTTGAAATTAGGTAGTTCTTTGGATTCTTAGAACACCACAGTGATTTGATGAATGCAGTTTAGGGGTGACTGCCTGAAACTCTTTTCAGAAGGCTGTGCATTTGAATCCACAGCATTACAATAATTTCTCTGGGTTGATACAAATGATGTAAGTCTCATTTGCTGGAAGTGTGTGGTGCCAGTTTAAGACTTAAGGGGAAAATCGAAGCACTGAAAATGATGTAAATGTTCAATTGGTTAAAAAGGGGGGGCCTGCTAAAACGTGTGCCTATCTCCATTATGCTTAATTTACTATTCAAAACAAGTTTTTCCTAATAAGCTGTATTGTTTCTTTCTGTTTTGTAAAATTTAATATGTGTGAGACAAAAACCAGATTCAGAATGTGAATGAAGTCTGTTTAACGAAAGATTATTGGAACTTACAGTTCAAGAAGTGCCTCAAATCAAAAGAAATATTGCCTTCTATTAGAAATAAGGTATAAGGAAATGAGTTTTTGAGATTATTTCTAGAACCAGTTACCACTACGTTGCCAACTTCCTCCAGCCTCAGAGCTCCTCACGGATGAATTCATACACTTAAAGTGCACCAAGTGCTGGAACATTCTGGGTGATGGTGCCATGTACATTTACTAAGGAGCATTAGCAGCCATTTTACCGCGGTCCTCTTCTCTCTGAGGCTTCACTGCCGAAAGGACTGAGTAGGATCTCAAACATGTTGTCCTCTTGTTCTGTGCATGCAAACATAGATATATCTTCTAGTTACTCACGTCTTCCAGGGAATCCGCACCTGCATGCATTACCCCTTCATGTTTAGTTGGGCGGCCACTTTCCCACACCCCTCTGCAAGGATCTGGAAAGCCCAGATGTGTGCCCTTTGATTTACAGCTCCACCCTGAATCCATTCAGAAGCTGTCTTGCTGATATTCTTTTGAAGGTATGTATAGGAGATGAGTTGCCACTTCTTAATTCAAGGACACATTGTTTTAAAAATAACAAAATCTTATAGATGGCCTAACTCAACTTTCTTTTCATGTGGACCATCAAAAAGCAAAGTGCTATATCTAGTCCAGCCTGATGGTTCTCACCTGTAATCCCAGCACTCAGAAGGCTGAGGCACAAGGATTACCGGTTCCCAGCCAGCCCTGGGCTGAAGAGTGAGTTCAAGGCCAGCCCGGACTCTAGAGTGAGACTCTGTCTCAAGAATAAAAAAAAAACTGACAACAAAAAGCAAACTATATCTAAAGACATGATGAGTTTCTCAAATCTACTCAAATAGCTGGAACTCATTTCCAGCTATTTGAAGGTCAATAGAGTCACAGACCTCCAATTCAGTTTTTTCCATAATAATCCTTTACCTTAAAAATATATAAAAATTTCCCCTGACTTTGTACTTGTCCTTATAGGAAACTTAAATCATATCCAAAGTTTTCTACAAAAAGACCCTAACCACTATGCTAAACCACAGAGAGAAGAGAACGCAGGTGTTACCTGGCGATGGAGGGGCTCACTATGTAAGGGCTGTCGATATATCACAGCCCTAAAGGGGCCCAAGACTTCTGCTGGAAGGAGTGTTAAGTATTTCTCAGGCCTCTTCCAATGGGCTGAGAGCACTGAAATGCATCTTTATAGCCTGAGACACACACTAAATGCAAGATAATTTGTACCTGTAAAGGTTGTAATTAGAGCTGCTCATGGTGGCATATGCCTGTGATCCCAGCACTTGAAAGGCTTAGGCAGGAGGATTGCCATGAGGCCAGCCTGTACTACACAGCTAGACACAAAATGAGCAAAACAAAATAAATACACAATGAAGCCACAACATAATCCTCAAACCACAGCACTAGCTTCTTGATAGTTCAAATTCAAAACCAAAGGTTAGAGTTTGGGAAAGAAGGGGAAAATAAACCAGTACAGACCGGAAGTAAGCCTGTTTTCTTAGACTATCGACCTGGATCTAAAGCCGAATTAAACACTATTCATTTGGCTGCAGGGTTGGCCTTTCCTTGTCTGGGTTGGCCCTGCCTCTCAGCGGGAAGTCCTGGCCTTGGGTTACCTTCCCTCAGTGTTGGTGAATCAACTCTGGAAGCAGCTCTCATTAAACAACTAGTTTCTCCACTTGCTGTTCTTAAATAGCACTAAGTGTCAGTGATAAAGGGGCGTCCTGTGCGGATGTATTCATACAACTTCAAGCAATTGGCTTAAAAGGCAGGCTAGCTCCCTGGGAATCTGGAGTATCTGGAAGTGCGATCAAGCCGCTTGCAAAAGCTCACTCTAACCAGGACTTGAGAAGAAATGCAAGCAGCAGGTTTCCTCCATAAAAGCAGCTTTGTGATCACACACACACACACACACACACACACACACACAGAGTCACTCAATATGCATAATTCACTGGTATTGTTTTTCCTAAGGTTTTACCATTGTCATTTTGAAAGCCTTTTCTTTAGCACTTATAATACCCTGGGTGAGATTTATTTCTAAGTTAAAACCTTCATAACGTCCAAAGCAGATTTTTCTCTACCCTTCCCTATTTAAAGTTTTCAAGTCTCAATTGTGTTTTCTTTCAAAATATACTAAATACTAGTGAGTATGAGCAACGATTTCAGAAAACATACATGACTCTGACCTGGATACCTGTGTCACTACCACTTCCTGCTGGCTTGCTATGGTGCCCTCTGCTGGCCGGGAAGGGAAAACTGTGGGTGAACCCAGTAAGCCAACCTTAGGGAAGGAACCCTGGTTCGTTTCTTGGGAAGAGACAACAATGACACTACCACTTTCTCCTAAAATATGAGAACATTTCCAAGTTGCTTCAGTCATGTCTCCCTCCTCCACCCTGGAATGTGTTGAAAAGTATGCTATCAAGGCAACTCATTTGCTTTTTCTAGGCAGGGATCCAATACAAGTATACTGAATATCCAGTTTACATCAGAGAATGAGCCTAGCTTCTTGTATGGTTTCAATAAAGTATTTTTTAGTTCAGTTCGCAGATTTAGCCAATAAAATACAGGATGCTGTACCAGCTGTGGTGGCGCATGCCTGTAATCCCAGCACTCTGGGAGGCTGGGGCAGAAGGATTGAGAGTTTGAGCCCAGCCTGAGCAATTTGGACTTTATAAGACCCTGTATCAATAAGAAGATAAAAAGGACTGGAAATGTAGCTCAGGAGTAAGGGCCTGGGTTCAAGTCCTAGCACCACCAGGCAAAAATCAAAAGTAGGGTGCCCAGTTAAATTTAAATTTCCAATAAACAACAAACAATTTTTTAGTGTAAGTAGGCCCCATGTGATATTTAGCAATCCTATTTTTCACCCTCTAAATTGACTACTAAGACATGAAATTGAGTCTTAACAGATTCTTCCCTAGTTTGGAGTGGGGAAGGTAGGTGCAGAGATAATATCCTTGTTTCTGCCTGGCATTTTCTCTCGCCGTTCTCATGCTACAGGCAGCCTTGGGCCTCCTAACTCTCTCAGCACTTGCTGAAGAGAGGGCTACCCTCGCTTCTGACAACACAGGTCTTAGGTGTAAATGTGTATCTATCTGGTTTCCCCATAAGGTGAGCTACAAGCGGCGCGAGGGGGCCGTCGGAAGCTCCCACTTGCACAGCCCCCGCGCCGTTGCGGCCTCAGGTGGGGCGGGCGCTGCACACACAGAGCCGTCCCTCTCGCCCCTGACCCAGCCGGAGGGGACCCTGAGATTGCGCTGGGAGCTGGGTCCCCAGGCCGAGGGAGAGGAGAGGACAAAGCAAGGAGGGCTCTCGGCCTTCAGCCTCGTCCTGAGGCGCCGGGCAGCGCCGGGAGGCCGCCTTCCTTCCCGGCCGGGCTGGGTCGCGCTGCCCGCAGCTTCCGCGCCCGCGAGCGCCCCGGGCACCGACGGACGGCTGCGGGCAGCGGGGTCGCGGGGGCGGGCAGACTCGGCCGGGAGGCGCCAGGCCTTTCCGCCCCGGCTGCGGCCCTTCCGGGCCTCGCTGCAGCCGGGCGATTCTCCCCCTCATTTGTTGCATTGTTTGCATTAATATGAATATCTTGTTCTGTTTGTTTTGTCTCCTGGGAGCCAATAAAGCTGTGAGTTTTTTCTTTACACCAAGTGCAGCTCTACGGGCGATCAATCAATGGGTAGTCTTCGGATAATCTGCGAGAGTGAGAAATCTAATAAAGCTAGCGGCTAAAAAAGGAAAACAAAAATCTATTTTCCTCCTAGGTTCACTACGTCAGGATTAGTGTGTTCCACTTTTGCTGCTTGAGGTGGGTTTAACTCTCTTTTTCTGCATGTCAAGATAGGAGGGAGGAGGGCTGAGAGGAGAGTGAGAAGAAGACGCTGTCCAGGCTTCTTGGGTTTTCTGACGGTTGGCAGTTTTCACAAGGAGAGGAGACCGTTATTTCTGAGGTCCCAGAACATGAGAGAAATGTCGGATTCTAATAAAATGTACTCTGGCAGAAAGGCCCTCCTTCAGTTTTCCAAACAGGAAATGCAAAGTGGTAGTGAAGGAAGAGATGGTAACAAATCAGGTTCTTACTAGTGGCCCACCACTTGTTTGCCAAACTTAACTCTCCAGGTGCATTTCTCTGGAAAGCCGCTCAGCCACCCTTGGCTGAAATGCAAGAAAGATGGGGAAGATCTGCCTGGGCTGCTGGGATACCCCTCACAGTACAATGCAGCCTAAATCATTTATAAACAGATCAAAATAACAATCTGAATTATCTAACATTAACAGCTGAACTGAAGAGCCCAAGATTATGTGATGAATTGTTAAATTGCAGTAGCATTGTTTTGGATTGCTAATTAAAAAAAAAATAAGCAAACCCCATGACTCTAGATATGACAACTGAAAATACCCACAAATTATTTAATAAATGAAGCGTCTAACAACTTTAACACTTCCTGGTCGCCTTGTTAATAAATGTAATTTGAGGTAGATTTTTTAAATCTTCAATCTAAACAGTGAATTCATTATGCGCCATTCAGATCTCTGGATGCCTATGGACTTCTTGGAATTAGGTGTTAAATAGACAAAAGTGAACCAAACTGCCTTTAAAAGCACAGCATGACCATGTAATTCTTTTTCCAGTTTGTGGTAAAAAATGATGAAACTTCTTTCCAAGTAGCTATCACCCAGATTTAGTGTGAAAAGTAGTGTAATTGTAATTCACGCCATCAGGGTCTATCGCTGATAGACGATCAGCTGTTCTGTGGTGGGGAGAGGCTTTCTTTTCAAATAGGAAAGCTGCCAAGTGCTCTGCGATACCTCCAGCAAGCTTATCGGATTGAGTTCAGAGCCAAAACAGCAGCTGCACACATATGCAAATTGGCAATTAATAGTATAACATTCTGCAAAAAAAAAAGGTTTAAAATTTTTTAAAGAAAATGGAAAGAAACTACCTGAATATTAACCTTCAGTGTAACTGGGACTTCTAAGATGAATGACTAAGGTTTAATTACCCTCTGGAGAGGGCCTGCTCCTTACTACCTTGTCTTCTGCAGAACAAGCCTTTGTTCTCTTGCTGAGTAATGTCTGTTTCCTGAACACAACAATGGGCTCTACAAGAAGTTTCAGAATAGCTAGAAAGGCCTTCTATTTGGATTCCAGAAAAGGAGGAAATTAAGTCATTTTTACTAATCATTCTTTCTATACAAAGAAATCACAAAGCAAGGGCTTTTAGCATCCTCATGAAAAAGACATTCTGTTCTGGACGTCACCATCTCCTACTGCAGCTTGCAGCAGGAGCAAACTTCACGTCCTGGGGCGCTGCTTGTCTCTGCCTTGATTTCTGTCTCTCTCTTCCTCCCATTGACAAGAATGCCATTTGTGTGCTTCGCATAGCAGTTTGCAGAAATCCAGCAAAGTTTATGGTTTGTGTTGCCCAGCATATATAAACACAACACTCTCAAATGTTCTCAAATTTTTTAATCATATAAATTTGTTCAATTTCTTCTTAACAACCTGCCACCCCGCTCCTCCCCCCTTCTCTCTCACACTCACACGTCCATGTGTACCTGCACACATACACACGGACTAGTGCACTCCTTTCCCTGGTACGGTAGCTGTGACTGGGAGTGGGCTGAGGACCTAGGTCCCAGGAAGGGTCTGGCATTTTCACATTAGTCTTTCCTCCAGTGCTTGAGCCTTCCCTTCCTGTTGCCTTTTTCTCTCTTCCTCTGCAACAGGGATGGAGCGAAGAGCAAATGTTCCAAATAATTTGTGAATTGTTAATCCTCGTGATTCCACGACTGGAGGTGTCCTGTGATACGGCAGGTTTCAGAAGCCTTGGTGTTGGGGGTTTCATAGACATTTCCAAGTTCCAGGAATTCGGAACTGGGGTCAGGATTCTGATTCCCTCTAATGTGTAGGAGTGGAGAAGGTTTGATTTCACTTTCTTCTCCTGGAGGTTACAGGGTAAGATTGTATCCACCTGTCTACATAACAGGCACCATGAAGGCACAGTGGCAGCTGTTATTTCTGGATTCTCCTTTTGCTGCCTATACTTGTAGTATTGATGCATTCTGTTTCATTTCAAATCAATCACCCTTTCATTTTAAAACATTCTTTTTCTTATACTTTAGGGATACCTATAGTCTGTGTTATTAACTTTCCAAATGAAAGGATACTGTACATTTCCATTGTCAATGTAGCCTCTGAAGCTTGAATCTCAAGAGTTTTTAATAGAAAATACCCCTATGTAGAATTTAAATATATTTGTTTATATTTCTTGAAAAAATATTGTGGATAACTGTCAATTAAGCACCCATCCAATTTGGAGTGCACGAAATTTTCACCTTGCTAAAAGGGAAAAACGAATCGTTCTTCTAACCAACTCTGAGTCTGTAGGTTGCAATTTTTTAAATACTTATGATTAACAGAACTTATTTTTTTATCTGATTCCAGTAGAAGTAGCTTTTATCCTGAAGACTATAAAGATGTGGGAGGAAAAATATCAAGTCTAAATTTTATGCTTAAGTATTGTTTCTCTTGACTTGTGACCCAATTTGAATGCATTGTTAGACTCTTCCATGTTCTTATGAGTAAATGAAAAATGGTTTAAAAATATAGAGCAAGTCAATTGAAAAGTTGCTTTTGAATAAAACAGAAAAGTGGGAATGCCAACTTTCTTTCTCTATAACTTCATTAACATGGTTGTATATACATTTGCATGTAAAATGTAGTTAACAAAAATTACACAGAAGTAAATTTAGTCCTCCAGTGCCTACCTCTATGGTGAAATAAGACCATTTGGCATAGTTTGAAGTCTTCCAAGAAGCCTGGTTTCCACCTGGAAAATAAATTACTAAATTTGAATGTGTTACTTGTACTATGGTGAGTTGTCTATCTGTTACATTTTATTTTAGTGCATATTCTAGAACTTGTAGTTAGAGTGTTCTAAAATTGTCATCTGTCAAGGTAGAGAATTACAATAATATAATTATACCCAGGAAAAATGTTCTGACTTCGGTTTATTTTGATGCAGTTACAAATATGAGGCATTTTTAAAAATTCAGAATGTTTATCATAAACTCATATATTTAATTGTCAAAAGTGGACCTTAATTCAGATTAATTATAACAAAGTTTATCCCCCTCTTTTGGGGGGCTTCCCACACGCTAATGCACTCTGCCACTGAGCTGTACGTCAGCCCTCTCCCCATTTAGTTACAAAATAAAGGTTATTACACAGCGTGCCACGTAGCATGGCCACACAGGACACTGTTGCGATAGTTGCACTTACTTTGCTCTATCTTTCAACTGTACTTTAAATTTTCAGCTCAGAATTTTCTAAGAGTTTGATATCAGTCCACTAAATAATTTCTGCATTCATTCTTTCATTCCCAGCTCATCCATCTAGCCCACCGGTTTAAATCGTAAACAACTTGACTCTCAGTTAAAAGCGCTATTCTGAGTAATCAAAGATTTCATGTTGTACGACAAAGAGTGTCACAACGACATTATTGGTGAGTTGTCATGGTCACTGAAGACGATACTCAGTGAACTTGTGCACATAAAAACTACATTTTATAGCACTGCAGGGGAGGAGATGAAGGTCTAGAACTAAGGAAGAGGGTATATCTTTTTGAAATGTGTTTGTAAATTTTTCTTCATAGCAAAGATAGTGAATTTGTCTCCTCAAGAAAGCAATTTTTCTTCCTGATATGTACATTTTTAACCTGAACTTAACCAGCATAGATGTGATAGGTGGAACTGTATACTCTCAAGTCCAGAAACTTTATCCTTCACTACAACATACTCAAGTATGTCTAATTATTATGTTACCTTTGTAATGATTAAAATTTTTATGTTTGTAATTTTCTAAATTCTGAAAGACTTTGTGAATCCAGGGGTATATAGTGGATACAGTGTTCTATGTGAGTGAAAAGAACTTGATACTTATTTAAAGGTGCTATATTTGAGCAATATGGTGTTAAAATGTTTCTTTTAGCACAGGCATTTGTTTTGAAGAATTTATTTGGAGGACTAAGGACACTTTTTAGACAGTAAACTAAATAGGGAGCCATTACTTGATAGGATAAAGGGGCTTTAATTCTAGAAAATCATCCTCTGGGGATTAAGAGTCTAAGAAGTGATGTTGATAAAGGAAAAAGAGTTTCTTGCCGGGAGCAGTGGCAAATGCCTGTATTCTTCAAAACGCTAAGGCAGGAGGATCACAAGCTCAAGACCAGCCTGGACAATTTAGCAAGAACCTGACAGAAAATTTTAAAATGACAGGGGCTGGGGCTGTAGCTCAGTGGTAAAGCATTTGCCTAGCACACACGAAGGCCCTAGGTTCAATCACGAGTACCACAAGCAGTAATAATAATAATTTCTTGATTAAGCCCTTTGTGCTAAAAACTCAGCACGCATTCTCTCATTCAACTGCAGTGAGAACTTTGGGTGGCCAGCAGTATTGCCTTTGTTTTCCTGTTGAAAATGATCCAAAATTTAAGTCACGTAGTAACGGATGAGCCTTTCGGGCTGTGGGATTCCAGAGTCCAGCGTCTCATCACTTGAGTGATCAAGGACAGAGGTATGGAAGGGGTTCGAAAACCGTATTTCCACTCTTAGACTTCCATTTCTCCTTCACAACATCCAAAAAAGTGAATGAAGTGGTCCAAGAATTCAGCAGTGTAGTCAAGGTCCATTTGATCAGGAAGTCTTCATATGACTGGAAACAGCATTGCTTTGGCACATGCATAAAGACAAGCGATCTACACATCCATCCTCAAATTTAGCAATTCGAAGCAGTTAGCTACACGGACAGTTTTGTATGCATTGCTAAATGCAGACACAAAAACTGCATTTGCAAAAAGAGGAAACCCAGTTAAACTAGGTTGCAAATTTGGCCCTAATTTAGCGTAGCATTTGTGATACATATAGGTTAGAGTGACATTTATATAATGGTGTGAAATATGAGAAAGTTCCAATGCTAGACACAAAGACTTTTTAAAATTGCTTTTGCCTACTTTGGTTAGTTTAAGAAACAGGAGGAAGAATTTGGTTTTTCAAGTGATGGGAAGCCTTTAAGGATGTTGGAACACTGTTCAGTCCCCTGGGGTTCTGCCTGCTGTACAATTTTAAATGTCTTTTAGCTAAAAAATTGGCCAACAAGGGAAACATAGAGATGAAATCTTTTCTTCCTTATCTGAGAAGTGAGAAACTATAGGGGGTTAGCATAATCGATTGTGTAGTCAAATAAGCGGTCAGCTTGTGGAGTCCAAAAGTCATAATCAGTCTTCCTGGTTACCATTTTTACTCAACTGGAATATCTGCATACAGATTAGAATTTATGTTGAAAATTTTTTCCGTATGTTCAGTTGTAGACATAAGTTTCAGCTTAGGAAATATAGCCAGCAAAGAGGTTAGACAAACACACGTTTCACATAAATGCTATGATCATGGCACCTGAAACTCTTTCCACTTCCTCACTGAAGGCCACTGGAGGGCAGTGTTTTCTCCTCCGGGAGCAACCCCTGGTTTTAGGTGGCGGGTGCTCCGGGTCAGAGGGGGGCCCGAGGTGCTGGGTTACACTCCTGGGTTACCCTTCTCCAGGCTCCGCTTGGGATTGACCGCCTCTAGTTTACAGGTCAGAGAGATCGTTGCTGACACTGTCAGGTAAATTAGTTGTGCCTAAAATCAGACTCCACCAGATTATGTACAACATTTGCTAATTAATAGTCTTTTAAAGCTTTCCGTTAATCATTTCAGAATTGTGTAAAATTTATTTTGTTAATAGAAACACCAAATAAAATATGGATGTATGAGGAAGAGTAATTTTCACTACTTGCTTTGCCCTTGACAATTTTAATTCTTCATTGAGTTTACACTAATTTTCTTTCAGGATAATTTTATTACATAGAATATCTAGATGTCTGTCACCAAATCATGAAGTCAGCATTTCCTAGAAAGAACAAACGAAGCCTTTTCTGAGGAGATCATTTGCCATATTTGATGATTGCTGTGTTCTCTATCTCTAGGATAATAAAATGAAAAAAATGTTCTATAGTTTTTATTGTTAAACTTATGCTCGTGAGTATTAAATTATAAAATTGTACTTGTTTAAGTTTCTACTACCTAGAAGTGAAGTTAGATTACCTACTGTGACTTGGTATTGGAGGATTTCATTTAATGTTCATTTGAAAGCACATACTTCTAATTGAATTATTTTAATTATACTGTAATAGTCATTTGTTCCCCTACCCCATTAGTGCGGATGGAATCCAAGACCTCACACATGCTAGGCAAGTTCTCTACCACTGAACTACATCTCTAGCTCTTTTTAATTTTCATTTTGGAGGAAGAACTGACAAAATGGCCCAGGCTGGACTCAAACTAGTGATCCTCCGACCTCAGCCTCTTGAGAAGCTGAGATTACAGGCATATACCACTGTGTCTAGCTTGTGAAAATATCATGTTTTAGCTCTGTGACTTTGTCTAACAGGAGTGCTATTTTAGTAAAATCAACATAATTTTAGTATGATGATTTACTTGTTTTTTAAAATAAAGTGCCTAGAAGCTTAGCTGGGACTTTCTCGAAATAATGTTAAGAAACCATTCATATGAGGAAGGACATAAATATCAATATCTGTGTCTTACACCTTTTAAAAATATTTTCATAATATTATTTCTGATTACAAAAATAACAACGTTCATTGTAGAAAATATAGAAGTAACAATGCAAAAAATTTTATCAAAACATCACGTGGTACCCCCATAGTATGTAGAATATTTATATATCAGTTTTAAAATTTTAAAATAATAAAATAAAAATCACCCATAGCTAGATATGGTGGCACACATCTGCAATTTCAGCATCTGGGAGACTGAGATAGGAGAAACACCACAAGTTCAAGACCACCTTGAACTACATACCTAGACTCTGTATCAAACAAAGCAAAAACAAAACACAAAGTTACCCATAACCCTATTATAACCACTGTTAATCTTTTAGAACACATCCTTACAGTACATTTTCTATATAGTAGTGTATGTTAAAAATTATTAGTGTATTTCATTATGCATTATGTCTTAACATACGTCACCTTTCCCAAGTCATCAAATATTTTTCAAAAGAGCTGGGCATGGTGGTGCATGGTTGTAATCCCAGCACTCAGAAGGCTGAGGCAGGAAGACTGATACGAGTTCAAGGCCAGCCTGGGCTGCAAAGTGAGTTCAAGGCCAGCTTGAACTGCACAATGAAACTTTCTCAAAAAGACAAATTAATGATAATAGTAATAATAATAATAATAATAATAAATTGCATAGTATTCCATAGTATCAATGCACCACAGTTTACCTAACAAATTCTCTATTGGTACATATTTGGTGATTTCTAACTTTTCTACATTATAAACAATACTGTGATGAGCATTTCTATACACAAATATTTGAATAAACTCTAATTATTTTCTCTAGGTAAATTTGTAAAAGGGGACTTTCAGAGTCAAAAGCTTTTTTAAAATTTTGATGCATAAGCACAGTGTCTTTCAAAAATGAAAATATATGAGAATGTCATTTATCAATATCTTCCACCAACACTAAATGTTATCAAGCTTTTAACCTTCTCTAATTTGATATATGCATTTTTACTTTTTGCTACTTTCCTTATTTGAAAAATTTCCTATGCGTCATATGTTTATCTGTCATGTATGTATTGTTTTATAGCTTGCCTATCCCTGTGCATCACTCAATCTTAATTGAGGTGTTTGAATTTTTAATTAATATTTGAGAGTTCTTTATATAATAGGAATAATAACACTGTACCATACATTTAATAAGCTAGTTTTTACCATATTTTGCTATTGATTTTTTTACTTTTAAATCATCAATTTCTCAAGTGTTTTCCTTAAAATATCTACCCTTAGAAAATCTTTCTAACTAAAGGTTAAATAAGTATTCATTTTAAAACAGTATTCATTTAAAAATATTTTCTCCTATATAACTGATTACTTCATTTTTTGTTTTTATTCTACACTTTTAATGTTTTAATAAATCTGTCATTTGTTTTGTTTTAGCATTCCAATCATTAAGTAGTTGTTCCTGCATGTTTACTGAGTGATACATACTCTTGCATGCTGATTTAAAAAGACTTCCGAGCTGGGTATTATGGCACATGCCTGTGATCCCAGCACTTGGGAAGCTGAGGCAGGAGGATTGCTTTGAGTTCAAGGCCAGCCTGGGCTACAAAGTGAGCTTAAGGCCGGCCCAAACTGCATGGTGAGACCCTATCTCTAAAAGACAAAAAATTAAAAATTAAAAAATAGAAAGACTTCTGAATGCAACTGAAAACTTTTGTGCTCTAGGACCCACTCTGGAGATTAATTTCTGTTCCACTCACTTCTCTATTCTTCCGCCTTTATAACAATATTTTAATTATACACGATTACATCTGCTATTGCAACTCTTCAACACTTCTTTGGAAAATTTTCTTTGTTATTCTTGACTATTCTTTCATACACTTCAGAATTATTAAGTTAAAATGATTCACTTGAGAACATATGTTTTGCTATGGAAAATGCCCAAAATATATTAAGTGAATAACAGTATGTATAATATTATCCCTCTTGTAAATTTTTACAAAGACAAGAAAAGCATAGAAGAGTGTGTACATCCTCCAGTGTGTGTATGTGCCTTAGAGAGACATACAAATGTTTTAGATGAATGACCAAAACTTATTTGTAACGGTTACCTCTGGTGAGTAGGATACAGATTAAGGGGAAGAAACTTTTGTCTATCAGAAAGGGCCTATTCTTTTAATTTTATTAATGCCAGTACTGGGGATTGAACCCCAGGCTTTTGCCCTGACTAGGTTAGATTACGAACCTTTTTTTATTGTTTATTTTGAGGCAGAGTCTTCCTAAATTACTATGTTGCCTGGACTGGGCTCAAACTTGTGATCTTCTTGCCTCAGCACCAGGCTGGCTATTCTTGTAATTTAAAAAGTCTTTTTAAAAAACTTCCCCAAAGGACATCTTAAAACTAAATACACACAAAAGATAAATGCCATATGACTGAACTCAAGTAACTCGAGTAGTCAAATTTGTAAGGACATAACGTGGAATGGTGGTTGCCTAATGGATGTAAGTTTCAGTTTTGCAATGGACGTTCTGAGGAGGTATGGTGGCGGTGACTGAGTAACAGTACAAATAGACTTAATGCCACTGAACTGTACACTGTATCAAATGATGAATCTTAGTTTATGTCCGTTTTGCTTTTGAGGGAATGGAGACATGAGAGATTGAGCTGAGGACCTTCACACTCCACTACATCCCCAGCCCTTTATTTTATTTTATTTTTAATTTGAGACAGAGTCTTCCTAAGGTGCTAAATAGTTAATATCATAACTAATTTACAGTTTGTTGGCTATTCTAAGCAAAATTACATTAAATTTATAAATAAATTAGGATATCCTTATAATATTAACATTAATTCATACAAAAATACTTGCTTAAAAATTTTATGTCCTCAGTATAGTTTTGGAATTTTCTTCATCTGGATTCTATATAAGTGCTACAGTTGACAAGTCTATCCCTGGACTTTACATCCCTGTATCTGTGCCTACAGCTGACATATAGAGATATAAAGATATATAACATAAATATATCTTACATAATTCTTAATGTTTATAAATTATTTTTTCTCATCAAAGACTATTTCTAATTTTGTTCTCAAATAGTAGAAGGAACCTGTTGACTTTAAAATTTTTCTGGGCTTTAACCTTAAAAATAATCCTAAAGTAATTGATCAGTTCAAGTTGGTCAGTTCAATTTCAGGTTTAAATTATTTGTTTCTGCAGAAATATCCTGTTTAGTCAACGTAACTGTTTTCATTTTTTAAAATCGTGTAAACGTGGCTTAAGAAAAACTATTTCGAGAAGTTTGCTATACGATCAGTGACTACAGAACATAGTACCTGTCGTTTTCTGAAAAGGAGTAGTGAAAGAAATAATTATTAGTATACATAGAATTTCCATGAATAATCTGTGAGAACCTAGATAAGGAAGAAATAGTAGCATGACCCATTTTGTGTCCTGTAGACTTTTTCTCATACTGATACTCTTGCATATTGCCCATATATATTCTTTCTTTCTAAAAGGAAAGTGTTTTACTGCCATTACTTCTGTCTAAAAATATATTCTCATTGTAAAGCACATTCAAGTATTATCTTATATGAATATCAACTGTATAACTTTTGCTTTTTACTATAAGGAATGAAAAACCTACTGCAAATAGTATTCTGCCTACTGTTTAAGAATTTTTTATATATGTCATATGTTTACAAAATGGGATACCACTATCCATAGATATTTTTATCTTATACATCTTTGTATGTATAGTTTTATGGACTCCTTTTTTCTCTTAATACATAAACACTGCCGCCTTTTAAGGCCTGTAAATCTAGATCTTCATTAGTCTTAATGGCTAACATTAAAATGTTTTTATTTTATAAATGTTCCATCATTTATTCATCATTTCCTATTGATTATCACTTAAGTGCCAATTATTTACAATGAATATTTTAAAACATCTTTCCACACTTGACCTGTTTTTCCATAAGAAATGGAACTGCAGATCAACAAGTCTACAGTACATATTTTTTGTTTAAAATACATATTATAGACAGACTTTCCTATTAAAAATGATCATGATTTTACTCTTAATCCTTTCCTATATTGAATGTTAATATCATTTTTAAATCCTTTGCATTCTGTTAGGTGAGAAATGATATTTCATTATTCTTTTAATTTCAGAGATTTGATTACTAATGAGGTTTATCATGTTTTCGTATATAACCTATCATTATTTTCTGCACTTGAGAATTAACTATCCTATCTTATTTCTGCTGTTCCTCTGTAGCGCACATCCTTGTTATGACTTGTGTCAAGATCCGCTCAAAGCCTCATGAGGTCATAGGTGGGGCTTTTTCAGGGGTGGATGGTTCTAGAGTGTGTGATGCTGGAGTTGATTCACGGTGCGATGCTAGGGTCAAGGGCACTAAGCTTGAGCCTGAGCGCTGTCTGTCCTAAGTAGCCCGGATAACATATAAGGGACAGAAAAGAGCTATGCTCACCCTTTGCTTGCCCTTCCTGCTTGCTTGCTGTGAGCTATTACTACTCTCCCATGGCACCCTCCTGTGGAGCCCACCGGCTATGAGTTTAAACTGTGAGCTAAGCAAACCTTTCTTCCTTTAACTTTGAGTGTCGGATATTTTGTCTGAGCAGCGAGAAAAGTAGCTATGACATTTTATTGCTGACATGCAAATACTCCTTAAAGATTAAAAATACTAGTATTTGTCATAGGAATTTTTTAGTATGCTTTTAGTCTTTTTACCTTGCTACTCCATTTTTTGTAAAATTTTACAAATTTTTTTATGTAATCAAATTTACAAGTTATCACTGTTTAATGCCTTTGACATCATTCTTAGGAAGACATGCTCTATAAGATTAGTAATAAAAATACTCCTATATTTTATTCTATTTATGCTTTTATATTCTGTACTTATGTCTTTATTTACATTACTTTTTGAGATATAAGTTAAAGATTTAAGTATATTTTCTCCAAATCATTAGTTAATAATCCCACACCATTTTTGAGTGAACCATATTTTCTCCGCTATGTTCTTGGATATACTTTAATTCAGATTTTACCTCTTCTCACTGATCTCTGCTGTCTATGTGATTCTGAGGTATCATGTAGGTTTTGTGCAAGACAAACACTCCCCAAATCTCAATCGCTTCACAATAACAAACATTTATCCGTGCCTCCTGGGTTTGGGGTCAGCAGTGACATTGCAGTCTTCTCCTGGACGCAAAGGGACTTTGCTTCTGGACTCAGGCCAGGGTTACAGAAGCTCCTTTAGCCTGCTTTCTCAGGCTGACAGAGTAACAGCTTCCTAGAACGATTCTCCTGAGGGGGGCAGAGTCCTGGTGTAGACTTGGCGCCCTTCTCACCACCCGGTTGAACATGTTCCCTTTGTCATCCACCCCTGTTGGTCTGAGAAAATCACATGACGAATCTTAAGTGAATGAGAACGGAAAGTCTATTGCCTCCAGGGGGAAGGCCTGGCGGAATGCTACAAACAAATAATACTCTCTGATTGGTCTGCACCGCCACCCCTCAGCTGCCTAAGCTCCTGGAATGGCTGATTTCCAGCCACCTGAGCCCAGCGGGCAATCCCTAACCTGCTAGGGCCAGGCACACCCACCCCACTGCTAGGTCAGGAGCCTGTTGCTGTAGCCGCGCACTCAGCCTTTCTCACTCCCCAAGTCTCACACCCTCCCCACTTGGCATCCCTCCGCCTAAGCCCGCCCTGCCAGCCTCCTACCCTATCCATGGAAGAGCCAGCTCAGTAAACTAGAGTTACTCCGGGAGGTCCTATCTAGAACCCTAAATTCAGACAGGCACTGTGTTCTTTTGCATGGCCTTCACCATTTACCGAATGCTGTCTATCACAACAAGCTAGTTATGATTTCCGAATCTCTGCTTCTTCATGGTCAACATGGTATAATGTAACGCTGAAGGTCGGGTAATATATGACTAGTGTCAAACACACGATCCCTGGCCTTCAGTAATTCAACAACTGTATGTCTGCTTCCTAATAAAGGACTTTTCTGATGAAGTCCTTCAAAAGACTTCAGAGTCATCCTCCAGATGATTGCTGATTACATAATGAAAAGATTTTTTTGGTCACATAACATATGTTCATCTCTTCAGTAACAGGGAAATGTCTTTTTGATCGTACTTTTGGGATGACAGCAAGTTGTTCCAAAGCCTTTCCATACGGAGGTTGATGAATGACCCTTGGAACTTTTAATAATGTACAGATTTTTGTGTATTTGAAAAGCTATCCTGTACCAATTTGCAATGATATTAAATTAAGTGGAGTAGTTAATATCATGAAAAAATAAACTTAAATTCAAATTAAGAAGATCATTCATAGCAAAATAATGCTCACAAGCAGTAAATGCAAAGTACATTTATAAACACTCAATGAAATATAGATGGACCCAAACTTAAAATGACTCGACTTCTCAGTTTTTTGACTTGACACATTCAATAGAAACTGTACTTTGAATGCTAAATGTTGGTATTTCCCCACACTAGTAGTAAGTGATGTGATGGTCTCTCATGACGCTGGGCAGCAGCAGCGAGCTGCAGCTCCCAGCTGGTCATGCAGCCAGGGGGGCCAAACAACTGACACTATACAGTGACCATGTTGCCAGATTACGATGCCCAGTTGGTTAGGTGCAGAAAATGCATTTTTGGCTTATGATATTTTTAACTTAAATGGGCTCATCAAGACAACTCCACTGTAAGTTGAGGCACATGTACAACACTGTGAAGGCAAAATCATAGAAAAACCATGACAAAGTCTATCTAAATGATCTATCAGAGTCAAGTGGTCCATCACGTTGGTGAAGAAAAATAATTTCCTGGGAGTGGTCATCCACACCTATAATCCCAGCACTTAGGTGGCTGAGGCAAGCAGATCGGTGTGAGTTCAAGGTCAGCCTTGGCTACATAGTAAGTTCAAGTTCAGGCTGAACTATATAAGTGAGACACTGTCTCAAACAAACAAAGTTAAACAATTTCTGAGTGCGTGCGTGCGTGCGCGCGCGCGCGTGTGTGTGTGTGTGTGTGTGTGTGTGTAGTTGTATGTGTTGTGGGAGATCAAATCCAGGGCTACCACTGGGCTGTACCTCCAGTCCATGATTTCCTAAAAAATCTTAAATAAGTAAGGACCTATTTACATTTTCACTTAAAGATTATTTCCTGTTTTGGACCACATTTTTGAAGGATAAGGAAAAATTGAGGAGAGTTCAAAGAATCAAAAAATTGAAGAAACATACTTTACATCCTTAATGCTAAGGGAATGGTCATCATGTGGCTTTAAAAAGCTAAGGTGTTGCTCTGCTTGTTATAGAGTATGTGTGTAGCATGTACCATGCTCTGGGCTTAATCACCAGCACAGAAGAAGGAAGAAAAGGGAAGGGAAGGGAAAGGAAGGGAAGGGAAGGGAAGGGAAGGGAAGGGAAGGGAAGGGAAGGGAAGGGAAGGGAAGGGAAGGGAAGGAACAGGTAAGAAGGAAGAGAAAAAAAGTTATACTTTAAGTCTGATGACAAAAAGAGAAAAAAGAAGGAAGAGAAAGAGAGAGGAAAGGAGGAAGACCTCCTAAGATACAACTAGATTAACACTAAATTGTAAGATTTATGTCTGGAGAAAAGATGCTGAGCAGTGTGGCAAGAGCAAAAACTTTCTGTTAAAACGCACTGCTTATGGTAGTATATGGCATCCTGATTGTTGCTTAGGTCAAGGAAACACTAGAGATAAATAGAAGAAAGATTTTAAAATTTCTGTTTCCAGAAAGAGAAATGTTGTATTTTATCAGTAGGAGGACAGACACCAGCCTGGTTAAAAGTGCCAGATTTACTTTTCTAACACTGTGATCCTATTTATTTATCTCAATATAATTTGCCTCAAATTGTAATCTGTAATATTTATTAATAACGTACTTGAAGTTGCTTATTATAAAGTTGTACTTAGCATTCTATCTGACATAGTCACATGCATTTTCTACATGAAGTAAACTTACACAGTTGCTTAGTTTACTCTGTTTCCCCCACAGGGGACTGAACCGAGGCCTTCACCCTAAGACCATGAGCTACATCTCCAGCCATTATTTTATTGAGTCTGGATCTCACTAAATCACTAATTTCCCCAGGCTGGACTCAAACTTACCCTCCGCCTGCCTCAGTGTCCCAAAGGGTTGGGATTACAGGTGTGTGCCACCTTTCCTGGCTTCTTTGCTTTTAATCTTATGAGGCATGGACTGTTTCTTGTGTGTGTGTGTGGTGTTGAGAATTTTTAAGAAAATAAATGTCAGTTTTCAAAAATATAAGCCTCTCAATTACTTTAGATCAAAGCATAAAATGAGTTTTGGTAGAAAGCAAAAATAAAGTGAAGCAATTTTGTCTATTTAAACATCTGCCTATGGTTCTGTGAAATGTTTTTGTATGTAAAAAGTTCATTAAAATTAGTTTATTCCCAACTCTCAGTTCACTGTGTAACCTTTAAGTAAGAAAGCACTGTGTCTGCAGATTATAAGTGGGTCAATTACTTCTGCCCACATCGAATACCCTTTCCAAGCAACTGCTATTATTTAGCCCAAGGAAGCCCTGCTCAAAATTACTTTAGTCTTCCTTACCAGATTAAGTGGCTTTCACTGCCCGAAAGCGTTCCCGTAGATTCCATGTTTTTACTGGATCCGACTGTTGATAGCTTTGTATTTGTAAGACTAGGAGTCTGTCAAAGTGGGCTGATGCCTGTGTCAGTTTTGAATAGCCCTTGAAGTGACCCTTACCCTGGAGCAAGAGAGATCAACAACTTATGATGTTATTTTTAGAGAATTCAGAAAATATCACTTTAAGAGTTAAGTGCTTGGTCATGCTTTGCTGATTCTTCCATGCTGGTCTCGTTGTCTTCAACAAACAGTGACCAGGGCCTTCTTGCCCATGGGATGAGGGTTGTTGGGAGGGAAGCCTTGGGCTCATCTGCCTCCACGATGGGCAGCAGCCCATCCAGAAGTGGACATCGCTGGGAGGGGCAGCCTTGCACTGTCGCCCTGGAATCCCCAAGGCATGCGGAAGGTGTGCCGGGAGGAAATAGTCGAGGAGGTCAACTTAGATTCCAAAAATCAACAGTTTCATCGTATTTCGTATTTTATTCAAACATTACTGTTTTTGTAAATCAAAGGAAGACTTAGTCACAGTCTTAAAAATCAAAACAGGATTTATTCTGTCCTTTAACTTACTATTCCACCGCTCAACAGCACCTGAGGCACCGAGTTCTCCATACTTACTTGTGGGTTAGATGAACTGACTGCGTTGTCACGGTATCCAAACTGGCCCTTGGTTCTTTGCAATTCTACATATCATTGGTGTTTTATTATTCAGTTGATTCATTTGGTCTTTTGAGACAGGGTCTTGCTATGGAATATAGGGTGGGCTGGAACTCACTATTGTAGCCAGGCTAGCCTTGAGTACTCCGCGTTCCTCCTGCCTCACCCTCCAGAATGCTGGAATTACAGGTGTGCTCCTCTGTACCTGTTATGTTGTTGCTATTTCATTTGTTAACTTTTTATTGTTTGTATTATGTTCTATTTATGTTTTATTATTGTTTCTAGTTTGAAACTATTTGGCATTTTCATTCACTGTAGTTTGTAATTTCGCAGTATTCATCAAAATGTATTCATTTATTTGTTTGTTTTGAGGCAGGGTCTATGTAATTCAGGCTAACCCTAAACTCACTGTGTAGCCCAGGCTGGCCTTGAACTCATGACAGTCCTCCTGCCTCAGCCTCCCAAGTGCTGGCATTACAGGGGTACACCACCACACCAGGCCCCAAAATTTGATATACATGCACTTGACCTAGTAATTCTAGTTCTTTGAAACTATCCTGTAAAACTATGCAAGCATACCCACAGAGATGTGTACAAGTCTATTTGTTACATCATTGTTTTCAGGAGAAAACATTTGAAAGAATTTAAATGTCCATGATGGGCAGGTAGTTAAATTAATTAAGGTACCTTTGTACTTTGGAACTACGCAACAGTTTTTAAAGAGCTCCATGTGCTGCCATGTGCCTGTAATCCCATCTGAGGTGGGAAGATCACAAATCTGGAGCCAGCCTGGGCAAATTATAACAAAATAAAAGTGGGCAAGATAAAATTAAAAAGGGCTGGAGATGCTTGCCCAACACGTGCAAGGCCCTGGCTTTGATCCCCAGTACCTGGAATAGAGAAGAAAAAAGGAAGGAAGGAAGGGAGGGAGGAAGGAAGGAAGGAAGGAAGGAAGGAAGGAAGGAAGGAAGGAAGTGGGGGAAGAAAGAGAAGAGAGAAAGAGAGAGAAGGAAAGAGAAAAAGAGAGGGAAATGGAGAGCGAGGGGGTCTCTATACCGACATGGGATGACTAACAAGACATGTTAAATTAATGTGTTGATATAAATACGTAAGTATATGTTGGGAAATGATAAAAACTCTTAGTTGGCTCTGTTAAGTATAACATAAAATATTTACGATTGTTATCCATATCTCTGTCTTTTTTTGGTATTTCTCTCTTTACACATTTTTCCATTATACAGCAGTAAAAAGGAACCAAAGAAAACAGTTATGAAAACAGAAATAAAGATACACTGAGGGGTGCGACAATCAAAAGATAGACTGAGAAAATACCTCATTTAGTTAAGTCCCTCTCTGTGCTCAGGGAAAAAATAACACTTTTCTATTTATCCCAGTATTAAGAAAACAAACTAGTAAAACTACCCTCAAGTCCCTCCTACTGAGCTTCTGGGTAGTTACTGATGACTTTTGCCAAAAAGTAAAGACAGATTAGTTTTGTTTGTTTGTTTTTTGGTCTTTTTGAGACAGAGTCTCACTGTGCAGTTCAAGCTAGTCTTGAACTCACTTTGTAGCCCAGGCTGGCCTTGAACTCACAATGATCCTCCTGCCTCAGCCTCCCAAGTGCTGGGATTACAGGCGTGAGCCACATGCACAGCTAAGACAGATTAGTTTTTAAATGCTTTTGAATTAGTAAATACATCCTGTGTTAGCTTTTTCTCTGATAGTTTTATATTGAAAATATAATGACTGTTAATATTTTTCTTCAAATAGGTCTTATGTTGTTAGAATCTCAGTAGATATCAATATGTATAAATACATGTTCTTTTCTGCGTTCTTTTTCTTTTCTGGTACTGTGGATTGAATCAAGGACCTCATAAAGGCTAGGTAGCCAGGGGTACAGGTCAGTAGCACAGCATCTGCCTGGCAAGTGCAAGGCACTGCATTTGATTCCAGTACTCAAAACAAACAAAAAACAAAGGCTGGAGAAGCGCTCCACCACCAAGCTAAGTCCTCAGCCCTACTTGCCTGGCCCACACAAGATATTGTTTATTGCTGAGACTAAGTTTCATTCATGCCTTTATAATAAAAATAGAAGAACAATTTTAAAATTTCATTTCTTAATCTCTACTTTTATACAAGTAACTTAAAACTGACCTATAAAATTATTTATTGTACCTATTTTAGCATGAAAACTATTTTAAATAATGAATAAGAAAGAAAAGTGATGACATAAAAAAGAAATTATCTTCCACAGAAAGTAAATCTTTAAAATGTTACAAGTGCATAAGCTTACTTGTATGTAAACTCTCACTGCCAATTACAGGCTTTGGGTTCCATTTTTAAAAAAATTCTACATATCTAAGCCCTATCATTATTTTTTTCTGAAGGCCAAATTATTTTAACAGAGTTCTTCCTTGGAAAGAAGAAAGTTTTGTTTCTGTTGTTTATTTGTTTGTTTACAGTGATTGAATAGTTTCAGTCAAGGTCATTTAAACTGACCTTATCATCAACATAGACTAACACAGATTACTAAGAAAATGTAACTATCACACATAGAATCCATAGAATCTGATCTGGCCTGCAGAAGAATTACAAACAAAATATTCATTTTTTATCACCTTTATTTTCTCAATAGAAAGACACTATGTATCACTGGTGTAAGAACCTGAGGGTGGGAATATAAACTAAGAGACATGAAGGAAATCTGTTCAGAAACAAAGAGCAGATGGGACGAGGGAAAGGAGAGAAGAAAGAGACAAAAATGTATGTATGTATATATGAATATACATATATGCAGGAGAGCTAACATGGTTCTACTATTGTATTATATCACTTAATGCTAAGGAATAATTGATGACGGGTTATTCGATCAATCTTGTATGTCTGTATGTGTTATCCTGAACACACATTTCGAAGATATCAATATGCAAAGCAGCAACTATTGTTGGGTTTTTTTTTTTTTGTCTTTGGTGTTTTGTTTTTTGTGTTTTTCTGTTGTTGAGATGATTAATTGTCTGACCAATTTTGCATGTCTATATCTGTGTTCATGTATATACACTTTGAAGATATCAATAGGTAAAGCAACAACCATTGTTGAGTCCACGTCACCTTGTCTGTAAATCAGTTTTGATTGTACTATTTTTTATGCTAATTTGTGTCTGTTTGTTAATATGTTTGTGTGCTTTTATTTTTTTAAATAAAAAAAAGAATAGGCAAAAAAAAAGACACTATGCTAATAAGATAGGAAAAAATCTACTTATAGTTTCCTCTTCTACTTTAACCACTAAATTCAGAAACAGACACCCATTTTCCCAGAAAGAAAAGTTTTTCATCAAGAAAGCAGAAAATATACCTGCCTTCATACATTTTTCCATAAAAGCATTCCAGGGAAAAAGCAGGCAGCAAAAACCTTAAAGCAGGAAAACACAAAAAGAAATATGTGGCTTTTTATTTTTAAATTATTCCTATTATTTTCTTCATTCCTTAAATCTATTTTTCTCCTTTTTGCTCTTCTACAATGGTTTACTTCTAAAGTCAATGGAAAATGAAACATAGTTGCAGAGCAAGCAATAAAACATGTCAGTGATGTATAAAAATGTGGACACTCCCACTTAGGTCTCAGCAGCCCTTCTGATGGTGGACCTCTCCCTACCCTGTTTCCTAACTTCCTGTCACCTCCATGTTTAATCAGTAATGCCATTGTTATTGAGCACCAACAGAAAAAATTGCACCATGGTATACAGCTTTCATTGAAATGTAGTTTAAATTTTTAAATAGTTGATGGTTTAATCAAAGATATAAAATAACACTGAAATGACTTCTCTTAATATAAACTAATGTGGGTTATTTAGTTGTCCTAGATATTTATTTGTCAGTTTGCTTATACAGAGATTTATATACACCTACTACATATATTATTACAGATAAACATATATACATGAAAGGGGGAAGGAGTCAGTTGTCCTGTATCAGAGATGGCTCCTAAAGGAAAATATAGATGGCTGAAAATTCCATGCTTGTAGAAAGCTTTAAGATTATAATGGACCAAAAGACCACCTGAACTTTTTCTTCTAGAAATGCCCTGCTTTCAAAGGAATGAGTGAGTGGTCTCCATGAGGCAACCAAAGTAAGATAGATTGATAGATAGATAGACAGACAGATACATAGATAGGCAGATGGATGGACAGACAGAGAGATAGTGGATATATGATATCATATGTATTTACACTTATCATTAGCCTATTTGCCTTAAAATTTGAAAAATTAGAAACTTTGAGTTTTGTTTCAAACTGCATTCTGACCTAACTAGAAATAAGTTCATCTGTGCAAAAAAAAATGTTCTTTCTGTTTTTCATTTCTGCAGACGGTTTAACGACTGACTTAAACTTCAGGGCTATTTTTCAGACAACTATAGGGAAGATGTATTGAAAGAAATATTTATGTTGTCAGCAGGAATGGAATTTTAAATTATCAAAAACAGACTCACTCCGCATGTCACCTTCACTCCAAGAGTCAAGAGTAGGATAAATTATCTCATTTCCTGAAGCTTCCACTTACCTTTCTAACTTCGATGATTTTGAAAATGTTATACATTTTTTAAAAATCCGCAGAATAAAAGGGTTTTACTTATCTGTACCCATACGGAAGAGTAAATGAGACTCTACTACAGTGTTTACAGTTGTGAGCCTTTGTTCTTAGAGGATAGGAGAGCCAATGAACCTGCTCTTATTGTTGCTAGGACAAGTTAGGATACATTTTTGTTTATTTTTTTCACTACCGGAGTTGTACCCTGGGCCTTGTTCATCTTATTCATGTTAGGAAAGCACTCTAGCACTGAGCTACACTGCAACCCATTTTATTTATTATTTTATTTTATTTTATTTTGAGACAAGGCATCATTGAGTTTCCCTGGCTGGCTTGAGATGCTCCTACTACGTCCTGAGTAGCTGAGATTACAGATGGGCACCACTATGTCAGGTGAAGCACCATATCTAATGTTATTTCTACTAAGGACACTCTCCTGGTCCTTCAAAATTCAAATAATCTTGAGAAACGCATCAAGTGCTACTTGGGTTAAGGATGAACTGCCTACTACTGTAAAGTTTCAAGACAAGTATTTTTAACAGTAAAATGGCAAAAATATTCTGAATTCCATCTGAAACGTGGGCCATCTCTCTTTTTACAGTATGATGGAACATTAATACACTTTTCAACTTTCTTGTTAAATGGGCTTTTAGCGATAAGACCAGCTTCCAGACGTGGTTTTCCCATGAGATGAGAAGCTCT
This sequence comes from Dinomys branickii, assembly GCA_004027595.1. Taxonomy (NCBI): domain Eukaryota; kingdom Metazoa; phylum Chordata; class Mammalia; order Rodentia; family Dinomyidae; genus Dinomys; species Dinomys branickii. Next base: position 203,093 of record PVLD010000640.1, on the reverse strand, counting down.
GGGAAGCCCTTTGGTCATTTTATCCAACACTATTTACTGTGACCAACTCATAGCTATGTTCAAAACTGGGCTGTTCTATGGCTTTCAGGATCTAATTTTTAAGGCTCCGAGGACAGGAGTTTGTACTACTCTCCAGGCAAAACAATCCTCCGGAGTAGCCCCTCTAATTATTGAAGGTAGGTCTTCCTTTCTTTAAAATAGCTGATATTCAAGTTTGAAATGCAGCTACTGCGTAAGCAGCCTGACTTAAACTGACAAAAGCAAGGAAATTCTGGATCCATAATTCACCTTCCACCCCTTGACCTCACAAACCGCCATATTAGCGTGATCACACCAAAATACCAGCTTGTGTTTACAGTTTCAGTCCTCCTGATGGCGGACGGGCGCGTGTACACGAGCACTCGCTCTGTGTGCACTGAATAGGATCACGATCCGGAGAGCTGAAAATGTAAACACAAGCTGGTATTATGGTGTGACGGGCGGTTTGTGGTTCTTTGTTTGAATACTTTAAAAATGGGCACCCTGGCAAGAACAAAAGAGGCAGACAGCAAAACGGCTCTGAAACGGCTTCTCTCACCTCTGTCCCTCTTCAGGTAGACCCAGAGTAATTGATCCGTTTGACGGGGTCCCCTGGAACCACCTGTTTTTGCCTAGTTGGCTACACTTCAACACAACAGTTTTGTTTTCAGATGCAGGCCTATAGTACTTTGCCTAGGTAGTTCAAAATTATTTTCTGAATGTCCTCAAGCTTTGTACCTCTCTAGTTGTTATTTGTGTCAAAACCTTCCATGCTGCAGCTTCATTGCAATGTTTAATATCTTTAAGCAAGAACCTAAACTTCTCGTCCAACCTTTTCAAAAATATTTGCAATTATCAATGGTTCTTTGACCCTAAATGAAGATTGGTGCCAACATGACCCTATTAAGCAATGTATCTACCTAAGGTTCTTGCTTATACATTTCAGTTGTTAATTTTGACGTGCAAAAGTTGACCAGAAGAGAAATGTAAAGGAAAGACAAAAGTTTGCTTTATTTTAGCATAGCAGCTACTTGCACGATTGATCCTTTCATTTCCTCTGCAGTGTGCCATTTTTCTGTCTTAACCCTAAGTAAGTTTGATCATTGGTCCCTTCACTACGAACTTTGATTCAGGAATTGATTTATTTACAGGTTGAAGAGATGACCATGTATCATTTCAGGGAGAAAATTAAGACACAAAGGAAGTTTGGAAGAAAATTATTTCCTGAAAAACATCAATACAACACAAAATGTACTTCACTTGGTGGTAAAGTAATTGTCTTACTTTCCAAAGAACAAAATTTTCCCTCTGGAATTAGTATACCATTGCCACTAAAAGTCAGTAACAAAAGGAACAGTGGGTAGTTTGGCAGATCTATTTTCTTAAATAAAAGTTACAAATTGATTTTACACCTATTGAAGCGACCATTCGCCGCTGTAAACTTATTTCTGACAACTGTTTCTTTTAGAATTGAATAAGTAATTGAAAAACAAAAGTGATTTTCTCCATACAGTTGAAAAGTAGTTAATGTAAAGACAAATACAAACAACTCATGGTCATAGTCAGTTTTGATGTAGTCTGCAATCCTTAATAAAGGAATAATGAAATGCCACTCACATGGAAGCAAGTGATGTAGAAGTGTTGTCGGTCACTTTAGACTGAAAAGAAATAGCAAGAAATAGCACTTAAGATATCAAATAATTTGCACTAAAATGCTATACTGCAGCACCTCACATGTGAATAGGCAAACAGTTTGCCTTATTTGTTGAAAACATAGTGTACTTGATCACTTCACAAAACTGCACAAAGCGAGTGACCTTCACCACACTGTGTCTTGCTTATGTCTTCCCATGTGAGATCTCGCACCAAGATGGCTTGCAAGCATTTCACAAATTATAATAAAGCAGCCACTTACATGGGTATCAATACTGACAGATGCAGATCATTTTATTTTCACCTGAGATATACTGAGTCTCAATTTAGAGCTAAATTAAGGAAATGCATAGCTTTCCTTGAAGAGTGAGTTTGGCCTTGTCTTACACATATGTTTCGAGAACAGACACAAAATTGTTTTAGAGATTCAATATCTAAGGTAATATGTTCAGCTATACAACAATTAATGTATAAAAAATTGACATTTTCACAAGTTTTATCCCTATATCAAGCTTTTTTTGTTGTTGTTGGTATTGTTTTTGAGGGAGGGTCTTGCTCTGTAGCCCAAACCGGCCTTGAGCTCTCTTGTAGCCAGGCTGTCCTCAAACCTTTTGATTATCTTCCAGCCTCAGCCTCCCAAGTGCTTGGATTACAGGTGTGTAACACCACACCTGGCTCAAACTCCTATCTCATGAACTGTGGTTCACCTTCTGGAGAACAAAGTGTATGGTATAGGAATTCATAGCTGATAAGCTTTAGCTCTTCGTTTCAGAAGTTTTAAAAAATGCTTCATTTCAAATATATGATTGCAATTTTACAGAAGGGTCAAGACATCTGTGAGCCTGTAGACATCCTTATTACTCTTTATAATTTGCACTGGCCCGTCTGCTTTCTAATGTCACTTTCTTTGCTACCTCATCCTATTAGTATCTGTTGGTAGCAAATAAAGATAAATGTGGCCTTTTAGATGAATAGGCTTTTAGAAAATTAATTTTGTGAAAAGCAGCTAAGAAAAACAAAGTAGAAGTCACAAAAGCTGCAGTAATGACTCAGCTCTACATCTCCAACAATTGGCTTTTTGTAAAAAGATGAGGCCAGGTGTGGTGTTGCATACTTGTAATCCCAGCACTCAGGAGGCTGAGGCAAGAAGATTGCTGCGAGTTTGAGAGCAACCTGAACTACAAAGTAAGACCTTGTCTCAAAAACAACATGAAAAAGCTCTTGAGATGAATGGTGGTGAATGGATAACAATGTGAATGTTTAAAATGGTGAATTTTATATTATATATATTTCATCACAATAAAAAATATTGTTAAGATTAATATGAGTGAGAAATTAAGGACTGACTTTAAGGACCCATTTGCCCCCCCACACACAAAAAATCAAATATATTACTGAAAGGATGCAAATTGGGGTAAACACTTGGAATTGTTGGCCATTGGCTTTTATTCAAACACAAGTTATCATGTAAAAGCCAAAAAACAAATTTAAAATACAATAATTTGTATTAAATATTCTTTATTTCCTCCTCTCTATTATTTTTTCATGATAACCATCATCTTTTTTTAGTTCATACACACAAGCATATAACATACCTGTATGACTATAAAATTAAAAAGGAATAAACTAAAGAGTGAAAGGAACACTGCCTTAAATACTAATGAATTTTAAGTGCTTGGATTTTCTTAAAACTCTAAGTCATTCTTTGGGGCCTACTCTTCCGCATTTTAATAGCTTTCTAAAAAAACCTCCAACCTTGAAGTACATGCAGTTGGAAACATGCATCAGTGAGGCTAGGCTTAGTCACAGTACTATTTCGATGCGGTTGGCTTCTATTTTTGGTGTCCTACAGAGAAATAGAATTAGAATGTTCTAACCTCTGCTCATTCTGTAGGTGCGTGTATTAAACTGACCGTTTAAAAAAATTGGGGGAGTGGTCCCTTTCTAGTGTTTAGTTATTAGATGATTATTTCATGTTGTAGAATATTAGAGCTATACAATTAATTCTGCACTCATACTCAGCTTCAAAGTTTCATGAGCAAATTGCCAAGGATGTAGCCTATGAACATTAGGACGTCATTTCTACCTCGTGTTCATATTGTCCTGCTGGTTTTGTGTCCCAGCTGCATGTTTTTTAAGGTTCTTCCTTATCTAAGACAGAGTGCAAACTTACAGAACCTTCAGAGTTGGATGAACTTGGAATTCACCAGTTCAAGTATTCATCTGATACTTGAATCTCAAGTACTTTATGCAGCCTTAAAACATCAGTAGTCCTGGGGATATCAATGCTTGTTACTGCTGCAGCATATAGAGTTGGAAGCAAGAAAACTAGTAAGCCAGAAATAAATTTCTACTTCTTAATTTGTGAAAGATGTATAAGATTAAAGATTAAATGAAATAACCTATATAAACATGCTTAGCATAATATTATAAATATAATGTACACTAAAAGTTTGTTACATTTATTCAGGATAAGCAATCATGCTGCCAACACATGATCTGCAATTAATTTGTAAATAAGAAGATTCATCCCCTGGAGGATAATAACACTATGTTTCAAGTGTCTAGTGCTATTTAATGTCATATAGTTTCTTGGTACCTGGTTGTCTGTTATTATGTTAAGGTAAGGGCTGTTGAGTATCATTAGTCTAATAGAAATAGTTCACAACCTTTTAAAGTAAAAAAGGAAAATATTTACATTGTATACTAGATTCTAATAGTGTCAAGGCTTTGTCTATTTCAAGAAAATGTGTATGAATATTTACTTGGTCATTGAATTCAGAGTTCCCTCACTCTAATGTAAAACACTCAGTCACAAACTATAAACATCAACAGAAGGTTTAGGATCTTGTGATGGCATAAGCACATTCTAGTTTTTACAGGTTCAATTTTCCTATTCATTTATACCCCTTGCTTGACTTAACTTGTACATATAAAAGTCTCACATATTTATTTAGTAATTTCATACGTAGAAGCAAACAAAATAGCATTTTCTTGTAGAACTGTATTCAGCTAGGTATTACAGTCTTTCAGCTAGGTTTTCACATGTTCTTAAAGATTTCGAGTTCTATGATTATTATTAAAGCAATCTGCTTATAAGCAGTTTGTTGAAGACAAGTTAATTCTCATTATAAATATGTAACCTAAAATTTTTAAAGTAATTAGCAGCTCTGGATTACCTGAAAGATACAGTTATCAGGAGCATGTAATTTAGTACCAGCACATCCTTAATATTGATGTTATTTAAAGCCATACATTAAGAGTCATAAGCATCTGTAGTGACAGAAAAGGCATGCAGCAAAGTACTGAAAAACCGGAATAGAATTAATTGGTTTTGGTCTACCCACTTCAAATTAGAAAATAGCAACAGAAAAAAAATTAAACACTAAATGTATTCGTTAGTCAGGATCAGCAATCACGCTGCCCACACATGATCTGCAATTAATTTGTAAATAAGAAGATTCATCACCTGGAGGATAAGAAACTCTAGTTTTATGGCCCAAAAGACTAGACAAGTAAAAACCACTAATGAATGCACCGTATAAACACGGGGCAAACATGTGCATTGCTTGAGCAAGTGAATATAATAAGCAGACTCTTTTTAGTTATTAAAATAGACCAAAAGATATGTGACACATATCTGGAGATTTTTCTGAAGTGTTAACGTGGCTCAAAATAGGGTCATTTACAGGGCACAAAAAACTGTTACTATAAGGTAAGGAGGGCAAAAGTTGATTTTTAGAGAGAATTAGCATTTTTTAAAAGTGAGGGTCTATGTTTTTAAAAAGACTGAAGTAGCTACCTTAATTTTAATTAATAATATAATTGTATATTGGAAATTCTCACTAAAAACAATACTCTGAAGTGATTTTAGTTTACCATATTCAGAGATTTAGTGAAAAGGTATCCCTACACATTATTTACTGAGAAAATAAATATTAAATGGGATTTTAAGTATTGCTCTACTTTGAAAGTCTTTGTTGTAAAAAAACTACATTCACTCTTGTAAATCACAGTTGTATAACACACTTTAATTTTGCATTCAAAATGAAGTACTCTACTTTACATCCACTCAAGTGAGAATTTCTTTTTTAATTCCAGCTAACAAGTCTGAGAAGTACAGAGGTAAAATCAACTGAGGTGTTTATTTAAAATACAAAATCCTATTGTCGGGGCTGGGGGTATAGCTCAGTGGCATAAGCGCTTGCCTGGCAAGCGCAAGATCCTGAGTTCGATCCTCGGTACCGGAAAAAAAAAAAAAAATTAAAAAAAAAATCCTATTGTCTATCTCATACTAGCTGAAATATGGTCCCTGCTAGTGGGACCTCAGAATCTGTACATACTTATAACAAAATCTCTACTTGACTCATGCATACTAAAGTTTGAGAATGATTTTACTGGTCATATCCTTGTTTGTCACAAATTTCTTCAGGTATTTTCTTTTTAGAAATAATTTCTTAGCATTCATATGGAAATACTTCTGCAAAATATAAAAACAGAATTATAAATACTTGTATGAAATAAGGATATTTTCAGATCTAGGGTCACCTAAAAGGGACCAATAATATTATTACTGCTAAAATTAAAAGGAGAAAAGAGTCAAAAGAAAGCCTTAATCCGGTAAATTGCATTCAATATTTAATGCTCTAGAACTCAATTATAAATTACAAATACAATCAGTATATCATTTTTGTTGTTGTTGTTCTGGGAATTGAACTCAGAGCCTTGCACTTCCCAGGCAGGCGCTGTGCTGCTGAGCTATATCACCACCCTAAATAATTTTTAAGCAACTTCAACAATCAAAACACTTCAGTACTGAAAAATGTTATAAGGTACTCAAACACATGCCATAAAACATACTCAACTTTATGTAATTCATTAATAGGATTTAATTCAACCCAGTTGTAATAATGTTATCTACTTTATTTGATCATAGTACATACATTACACATAGTAATATTTCTAAGTAGTAGATAGAGAAAAAGTTTTTTTGCTAGAAGTTACTTTTAAGAACTAGCATCTGAAAATAAGAACAAATGCTTCTTTAAAAACAAGCCTCCAAATACTGTATGAAATACTGGGAAGAGTGGATTTAGGGAGCAGAGGTACGCAGAGCTGTTTAATGCAGGGTCCAACACTAGAATAACCGGTATGTGCTTGCGCAGTAGTGTGATTGTAATTAATTTTACACTGATCAATCATCAGGAAATAGTCTTTTGTTCCTGTTTCTGTTTCTTCTTCTGTTTTCTTTCTCTTTTGAGATGGGACTGTCACTAGATCAGCCAGGCCAACTTTGAACTTCTTTCTCAGCCTGCCCAGGAGCTGGAATTACAGGCCTATGCCACCTTGCTGGATATGGAAAGCAGGTTTATACATCTTGGATTTTTAAGAAGGGAGAAAAGCGTATAGGCCATGTTCGTAAGATTTTAATACAGATGTCTTAAAATAAACATTTTTTAACAAAGTTTTTGTGGCACTGGGGATTAAACTCCAGACCTTCACACAGAGCTACATCACAGTGGGGGCATGGGCCAGTGGTATGGGTGAGCTGGACATGCAGAGTGACTTTGAGGGCCACATGTCCAAATCTCCCTGAATGTGTGCCTACAGGTCAGTAGAGAGACTACAGGGCTACAAGTCCGAGTAGGATCAAAACACATTGATTTAAGGAGGGTGTAATCTGGCCCTTTTCCCTCCCATAATGTGATTACTTAGATTGGCTGCAAGGTCAGTCTGTCACAGACCACTCTGTTCTTCCCTGTCCCCTCCCTGAATTCCTGCACAGGTGTCCTTCTTTTGTTCTGTATCCTTGCTTCCAGGACCAATCAATAAAGAGCCACACGAGCTTCAGGTTAGGGCTGTGTTCTTCCTGAGAGTCTGTCACATTGATGGACCATGGGCAAAAAGCGGTCCCTCTGAGCTCACAGAGGTAAAACTTGATGTGGCCCCTTAGTTCTCTTTCATGCTTTGCTCTGTGCCATGGTCATGAACTGTGGCACATCGTCAGCTCCTTTTTAATTTTTATTTTGAGAAAGGGTCTTGGTGAGTTGCTAAATTACCCAAGATCGTTTTAAACGTGTGATCCTCCTGCCTCAGCCTCCCAGAATGCTGGGATTTCAGGAGTGCACCTTCATGCCTGGTTTAAAATGAAAAAAAAATTATTAGTGCATGTTTGCAGTACATGATGATTACATGGAATTGGCATGTGCACATAACACATTCTAATACTTTTTAAAAATCCCCTTCCCCCATCTCCTCCTTACCCAGTTCCTCCAACTCTTATTCCTCCTTCCGTTTGCAAAAGCTCTGTTTTTATCATTTTTCCCTTTCAATCTCTTTTTAATCCCTTTTCAATAGGCCATTATCAATTGTACTGCTATAAACATGCGTATGAATGTGTCTCTGTAATATGACGACTTTATCTCTTTCAGGATGATTCCTAGAAGGGGAATAGCTGGGTCAAATGATATTTCTATTTTTTAGTTTTTGAGTAATCTCCATATTGATTTCCATAGACAATATAGAAGTGTTTCTTTTTTCCTGCATCCTTGCCAAAACTTATTATTTGGCTTCTTGATGATAGCCATTGTTTCTGAAGATGGTGTCTCAATGTGGTTTCAATGTGCACTTCTCCTATGGCAAGCAATGTTAAACATTTTTCACGTATTTATTGGCCATGTGTACTTCTGCTGAGAAGTATCTGTTCATTTTGATTTGCCCATTTTTGACTGGGTCTTTTTTTGTGGAAGGTCTAATTTTTTTAGTACTTTTTATATTTTGGATGTTAGTCCTCTGCCCAAGGACTAGCCAGCAAATTCTTTCCCCCATTGTGCAATTATATCTTCACTCTGTTGGTTATTTCCATTGCTGTGCAGGAGTATTTTAACTTGATGTGGCCCCATTTCTTGATTCTCAGTATTATTTCTTATGGCATTGGAGTTTTGTTCTGAAAGTCCTTGCCTGCGTCTATGTCTTCAAGAGTTGTAACTATTTTATCTTCCAACAGATTAAGCATTTCTGTTTTAATGTTTAGATCTTTGATCCATTTTGATTTTAGTTTAGGCTATAGTGAGAGATATGGGTCTAACCATGGTCATCTGCTTGTGAATATCTGAATTTCCCAGCACCATTTATCAAAGAAACTATTTTTTCTACAGTATATGTTACTGGCCCTTTTTACAAAGATCAAATAGCTAAATATGTTTGGGATCTTTTTGGTTCCTCTGTTCTGTTGTGTTGATCTATGTGCCTATTTCTGTGCCAGTATCATGCTGTTTTAATCAACAGTAGCTTTGTAGTATAACATCAGATCTGGGACTGTGATGCCTTCTCATTTGCTTTTGTTACCTAGGATTGGTTTTTGCTATTCTGGGTCTCTTCTTGTTCCATATGAATTTTAGGATTGTTTTCTCTAGAGCTGTGAGAAATGCTGTGGGTATTTTTATTGGAACTGCACTAAATCTATATACATGTAAGTTTTGGAAGCATAGTCATTTTATTTTATTTTATTTTTTTATTTTTATTTTTATTTTTTTTTTGCGGTACTGGGGATTGAGCTCAGGACCCCGCGCTTGCTAGGCAAGTGCTTATTCCACTGAGCTATATCCCCAGCCCAGCATAGTCATTTTAATTATATTGGTTCTGGCTATCCAGGAAGAGGGTATGTCTTTGCAGTTTATGATGTTCTCCCAGATTTCACTTATCGGAGTGGTGTAGTTTTCATTGCAGAGGTCTTTTACTTTTTGCTAGGTTAATTCTAAGTACTTAATTTTTCTTGATGCTACTGTGAATGATATTATTTTCCTAATTTCTTTCTCAGTGAGTTAATTGTTAATGTATGGAAACTATTAATTTGTATGTATGTGTTTTGTATCCTGTTATGTGGTTGCAGTCTTTTGGTGGAATTTTTGGGTCTTGTGAGGGATCATGTCATTGGCAAATAATGATATTTTGATTTCATCTTTTCCTAAATGTATTCCTTTTATTTCTTTTTCTTGCCTGATTGCTCAAGCTAATGTTCTGAGACCTCTGTGAAGCAGGACTTATGATAGTGCACATCCTCATCTTCCTGATTTTTAAAGAGAATGCTTTCAGGTTTTTGCCATTTAATGTGATATTGGCAGTAAGTTTGTCATAAATGGCTTTTATCAGACTGAAAGGAAGTCCTTCTGTACGTATTTTCTTTCTTCACCATAAATGGATGTTGGATTTTTGTCAGACTCTCTGTTTATTTTTGTACTTGCTTTGGTTTATGCAACAAATTACATTTTTGAACTGCATATGTTGAGCCATCCTTGCATCCTTGAGATGAAGCATACTTGATCATGGTGTATGATCTTTTTGATGTTTATTGCATTCTGTTTGCCAGTATGTTGAGGATTTGGGCATCTATGTTCATTACAGAGACTGCGCTTAGTTCTCTTTTGTGGTTGGACTCTTGTCTGGTTTTGAGACCAGGGTGATGGTGGCTTCCAAGAAGATATTTTTTCAAAAGAGACTTTAAAAAACAATACAGAATTTCAAACCCAGATAATAGGAAATTAACAATGGTTATTTTATTGCATATCGTTATCTTCAAAGTAGTTGCTCAGATTACTACATATAGGCATATAAGATTGATCAAACAATATAAACACTAGGGGCAGTTAGTGTTTATATTGTTTGATCAATCTAAGAAGATTTCGAGTACTCCTTCCCTCTCAACCTCATTAAAGTTTAAGGAATATTAGTATCAGATCTTCCCTGAAATTCTTGAAGTATTTGGCAGTGAATCCATTAGGTCCTGGACTTTTCTGAGTTGTTAGGTTTTTTATTACTACTTTTATCTCATTGTCTGTTACTGGATTATTCAGGATTCTTAAGTCTTCTTGGTGCTGTTTTGGTAACTCAGATATATCTAGAAATTTTTCCATTTCTTCAGAGTTCTCTGATTTTTTTGATGTATAGGTTTGTATAGTAGTTGCTAATAATATTCTGGATTTCAGTGGTGTTTGTTGTGATTTTACCTTTTCCATTTTCAATTGTACTGATTTGTGTTATTTCTTTCCTTTTTTTTGATAAAATTGGCTAAGGGTTTGTCTATTTTGTTTATTCTTGCACAGAGCCGCCTCTTTGGTCAATTCTTATTGTTTTTTTAGTTTCTATGTCATTGATTTCTGATCTGATCTTTATAATTTCCTTCCTTGTACAAGCTCTGGGTTTGATGTGTCCCTTTTTTCTAGGACCTTGGGTTGCATCGTTAGGTTGTTTATGTGGACTTGCTCTTTTTTTCTCTCTCTCTCTCTCTCTCTCTCTCTCTCTCTTTCTTCTTTTTTTTGGCAATACCAGGGATTGAATTCAGGACCTTGCACTTGCCAGGCAGGCACTTATTTCACTGAGCTATATCTCCAGCCGCCACTGTTTGTATTATGTGGGCATTCACAGCTATAAGCTTTCCCAGTGGGACTCCTTTCCTTGTATCTCCTAAATTATATGTTTACTGACATTATCATTTAATTTCAGAAACTGTCTTATTTTTTTCCTAATTTCTTTAGTGACCCACTGATTATTCAAGAATGTATTATTTATTCTCTAGATATTTGCATCATATCTGTGGTTTCTTTCTCAATTTATTTCTATGTTGATTACACTATGATCTGATAATATGGATGACAATATCCATTTTGCATTTATTTAAACATGCTTTATTAACTATTTACATGGTCATTTTGGAGAAATATCCTGCTAGAAGGATTGTGTATTCTGTTCTGTTTGGGTAGAATACTGTGTCCATTTGTTTAAAGGTTTGCTTCAACTCTGATATTTCTTTATTGATTTTTTGGTTAGATTAATTTATTTGTGATAGTGGGGTATTGAGGCCCCCATGATACTTGTATTGATGTTTATCTGACCTTTGGTTTTATGCTTATCTGACCTGTTGGTTTTATGAAGTTATGTGCACTGTAACTTGGTGCATATATGTTTGTAATCATTATCTCTTCCTGCTGACTAGTTCTGTTAACCAATTTATTGTATCTTTATTTCCCTCTTCAGATCACCTTTGGCTCAAAGTCTACTTTTTCTGGAAATAGGATACCTACTCCTGCTTGCTTTTGGGCTCTGGTTGCATGAAATTGTTTTCCATCCTTTGTTGTTTACTCTGTGACTCCCTTTTGGGCTAACATGTCCATAACAGGGCTGTAACTCATATGCCTTGCTGATGGTTGCCTCTAGTTTAAATTTGATTATTTCCACAGGTTTGAACCACCAGTGGTACATGCACGATTGTCCCACTGGCAGCCTTATTGCTTTTGAAAGAGCCTTGATTACAATAATGTAAGAAAGTTGTTGATTTAACAGACTTGATGTCATCATACCACAGTTTCTTAAGAAAATAATTAAAATGGTATAAAAAATTATGATATAGCTAATTTGTGATACAGTAGTTGTGAATGTATAGTGTATACACCAGCAATGGGGTACTTGTAAGATTTCCATGTTAAAATTTAGAGAGTTCTTGATAAATTATTCATGACTATAAATAAATTTCTTTTAATTTAATGAAATAAATGTGTTGACCAGTGTAATAATTTTAATTAATGAGTAATATTAATATTTATATATAGGCAGTAATTATTCAGGTTGAAGCAACTAGCAAGATTTGGTTCATTCATAGACCTATTAATTTTATTAGTAAATGACTAATAAAAATTATTAGATTCATTTGTACCACCATTGGTACAAGCCACCCATTGGACAGTCATGCTACTGGTGGTTCAAATCGGTAGGAACATTTTAAATGTGCTTCTTATGTACAGCATTCTGTCATATTTTATTTCTTGATCCATTCTGCTAATCTGTGTTTTTGACTGGTGGATTGTGACCATTCACGTTGATAACTATATAGTAATACCTCAGTGCATGAATACTTCCATCTAAAAACTCTGCATCAGATGACAAACATAACCATGCCATCTTCCTAACACAAACACAAATGCAGCCATCTTCCCAAAAGATGTGAAAGAAATTAATTTTATAAACCAAAGCACCACTATAATTGATAGGTATTGATTTATTCCTATCACTATATTATTTTGCCCTTGCAGTTTTCCTTGCCCTTCTTAATTTCCTGCCCTACCTGGTACATTCATTCTACTGGACCTCTTGGTGTTGTTACCTTCCTTGTCTCTTTCTAGGATATATTTCTGTGTAGGAAACCAGTCTATGAGTTTGTCCCCAATTGTGGGGGTTGGGGTGGCAAGGTTGAAAGATAAAAAGAAATAGAGATAATTTTGAGAGAGAGGCCAGGGACCTCTTGCCCCTAGTAGACAAAGACCTCTGAGTGCTTGGCTTCCTCATGTTTATTTACTTAGACATGGGAGCAACCAATTAGAGTAGCACAAGATTCATCTGCCTCCTGTTACCTGTAGTATATCACCACATGAACAACCAGATCTCAGCTGGGTTGACTCTTCCCTGGAACTTGCAACAAGCTAGCACGCTGGCTTATTTGAGAAAGGGGGCACATTGTGCCATTCCCTCCTTTGTGTCCACAGAGAAGACTAAGTAGGACCTCATACTCATTGTCTGGTCTCCTACACTTGAAAATTTTTTGAAGTGTTGATTTGATGGCCATAAATTTCTCTAGCTGCTTTTTATCATGGAAATATCTTATTTCTCCATGAACTTTGAGAGATAATTTTACAAGATATATCCCACTAGGTTGGAAGTTGTTTTCTTTTAGGGTTTGAAACATTTCATTTCAATACTAATATTTAAGGTTTGTGTTGAAAAGTGTGCTGTAATTCATGGTTATTTTTGATTCTATATGCCTCACTTATATGTATGTTAAATTCTTTTTCTATGTCTGGAAAGTTTTTAGTTATTGCTTCTGTAAATAAGTTTTTTATACTCTTTGTGTTGCTTCTGATTTTTCACTAATTCCAGTTACTCTTAGATTAGTGTCTTGGTTACTTTTCTCTCATTGCTGAGACAAAATACCCAACACCCAAAATGAAGGAAGGAAAGGTTTATTTAGCTTGCAGTTTGTGGAGGTTTCAGTCCATACTTGGCTGTCTCAAAGGCAGAATGGCACATGGCAGACAGCAAACTGTTCACGGTAGCAGAGCACAGCAAATACCACAAGCAAAAGGGAAGAATGGCTGCAAGCAGCCTCCTTTTCTCCCCTACACTGTAAACAGCCTACCCCCACCCAGGGGTCGTGAACCTCTCACACAATCTCCATGCCCTCCTCTTCCACAGGCTCAGGATGTTTACAAAGTAAGCACCCCAGATTCCTGCTGAATCACTCAGTTAAACCTCCAGATTCCACAAGTTGACACAATGTATCAACTGTAACAGTTAGTTTTTTGAGTTATCTTGCAGTTGGATTCATTTTTCATATTCTCTTCTTTTTAAGATATTTCTCATTGATTACCAACTACAACCCCATCTTCTAGATACGATGTTCTCTTCTTATATTGGTTGCTTCTGCTGCCCATACTTTTCAATCTTATTTTTAATCTCATAGACTTCTGTTTGAAACTTTTTATGGACTACCATTTTCCCCTGTGGGGCATTCATGTTTTTGCATCTTTCTTTAGCTCTCCTAGGTTTTACTGGTGTCTTCTCTAGAATTGCATTTGTTTCGCTGGGTCATTATATGTTTAGTTATATCTTGTTTGAATTCATGAAGCATCTTATTGATCTGTTTTGTTACCTCCTCTAGTACTCTTTAGGACATTTCTGCTGTGTGGTTTTTGGTTTCCTCCCCCTTGATCTCACCTGTATTGAATTTGAGGGAGTTGGGCATTTCTGGAGGCAGTTTGTTGCCTATCTTCTCACATTTCTATTTTTTGTCTTTGTTTCCTCTGCTGGGGTTTGCTGGTTGAATATAATCTTTATTGCAAAGGTATTCTTTGGGCATGACTGACTATTTCTTTTTGCTTCTGTACCAGGATCCAGTAACCTTCTTTTATTTGGGAGGGGAGGTTGTAGTTTGTTTCACCCAGTAACTGTTTTTTGAAATGGACCATAATATTGTTTATGACCTGCTAGACCATCCAGATATTAGCATCAGAAGAGACCAATGGATAGCACAACTATGTCACCTCGGCTCTCATAGTAAAGTCAGTAAGAACAGTGGTGTAAAATATAGATCTCTTTTTTTTTTTTTTTTTGCAGTACTGGGGATTGAACTCAGGACCCTGCGCTTGCTAGGCAAGCGCTTATTCCACTGAGCTATATCCCCAGCTCCCAGTGGTGTAAAATATAAACTGGATAGTGACAAACTCTAATAACCACTAATGAACAACCCTTAACGAAATCAAAGCAATCTATGATTTTGGTATAGACATTGCTGAAACCCAGATATTGGTGCTGGAGCTCAAGCATACCACTATACTCAAAGCCATCACCTTCAGATCCAGTCCTCTTTGAAGGTTACATCCACCCAACCTGGCTTTCCAGCACAGAATATAGGCCCCCAAGGTCTTTCTAACCTGAATTTGAGCCTTTCAGGGCATATACATCTAGCCCTCACCCTTTCTGAGTCTGTCTCCCATGACTATCTCTTACCCAGTCTCTGCAGTCAGATGACACCTCAGGGCTGGGCTAGAGCTCTCTCCCTAAGGTGTTGCTCTTGTCTTCTGTCAGGTCTGTTGTTTGGCTATCATATCTGCAGCCATGTCCTGAGGAGAACCAAGGTCCACAGCTAAGAGGTAGTAGTTTGGCCCATCTGTGAAGGTAGGCTGGCAGGTCTTTCTATTACCTACAGCTGGGCAGCAGCAGGACACTGTGGCCAGATATTAAATGTTTATGATTCATGAAAAATCATTCATTGGATTTTCCTCAAAGAAAGACAATTTTTTCCCAAATAGTTTAAAGAATATATTGTTACTTGGACATATATGTCATCTATTGCCCAAAAGCAACAGTTTCAGAATAATTTTTTTGTGTGTGATTTGGATTAGGACAATAGGGAACTGGCTAAATCCAGAATTTTGCTGAAATTTTTCTTAGTTGTGTATTTTAAGCTTTGTGGATTTAACTGAAGTTGTTTACCTGAGTACAAAAAGAGAAGAGATGAATGAAAATCACAGAGTGAGGAAGAAGTTAAAGATGGACAAGGGACAGTTAACAGAAATGGCCATGATATAGGATGTACAAAATGAAAAAAACCTTATCAATGTTGATTATAGATATACATTTGTTATATGTAGACATTTTATGTGGAATCATATGCTTACATTTGATTAATATTTCCTTATGTTTAATTAATACTGGATAAAATTCTCTCTGATGAGGATGGTTACATGTGACATTATTACCAGATAAAACTTCACCTCTCGTTAGGAAAATGGATTTTCTGATTAACAAAAGTTTATCAAAATATTTATTAAATAAAGTCAGGAATGGTGGTGTGTGCATGTATACTCTGCATTTGGGAGGCTGAGGCAAGAGGATTGCTGCAGGTTCATGGCCATGATGGACTACAATACTTTGTAAGTTCAAGGCCAACCTGAACTACATAGTAAGAATCTGTCTCAGAAAACTTTATGAAGTAACTACACCATATGACTAGACAAATCCTGGGGAATTAATGAGATTGAAAGAAAACGTAGTTACTTGTTAGAGTCTGATAACTGAAACAGCTGAAATGACAAACAATTGATTAGTTACAACAGATGACATTTAATTGGCTACATAGTAAAAAAAGAATTTAGTAGGAAAAGTAATTTAACAGTGTCTAGTCAAAATGCAAGAGTGTTCTTGTTTTTCTTGACGTTTTTCACCAGCCTAAGACAAAGCAATTCTCTTAAAAGTTTACAGCATAAGTTAATCATTTGATTTGACATGTATTTCTATAAAGTCTAATGCTTCTACATTCAAACACAAATATGAAAGCAAATATTTTTGGAAGTGAATTAGAAATTCTTTATAATTAGCCACCATTTGGGGTAGGAGGCAGTATGTTAGGTGGGGAGAATATAGGATTTGGAGATAGAGTCACGGAGTTGAATCTTAGTTTGCCAATTTTTAGCTTTCAGACTATGTACAAACTCCCAGCCGTGACCTTCTCTTAAGACTTGTTAATGAAAATTCTGAGGAACCATTAATAGCGCTCTCTGCTCTCCGGCTGTGGTAGGTATGCAACGAGCTTTGGTTCCCTTAACCCTTTGGCGTAACTACATCTACGTCATCTATATCTACCTCTATTTATCAAGCTAGTCAGTAGGCAAAACGGAGCAGATACAAAGGGAAATATTCTAGATGGGATACGATGAGACAAGGGAAGGGTTTAAAATGTTCTGAGTAAGATCTAAAGGAGAATGACAGATATAAAATGACAAGGAAAGACCAGAAAGACATAAACTAGGAACATAAAACTGAGATTAACATGCAATATTGATGCAGAGGCCAAGGTGGAAAGTAAGAAAAAGCTAACATGAGAATGGCATTAGGGTTATGCAAGAAATCATCTGTGAAGGATTTATTTCATATGATAGACAGTAGGTCACTACTTTCTTTTTTAAAAAATAATGAAATGCATCAAGAAAGTAGCTGGTGTTTCACCATATATGGGACTTCTAAAATTATTTTGACATCAGACTGACTCAATCTGAATGCGGAGTGACTTGTGCATCTTTCTAAGGAAGGACAACAAGTATGTCATGTCTGTATGTGACCAAAAACCAATAAGAAAATCTTCCTGGAATTTCCCTAAAATAGTTTCTCTTAGACACACACAGTGTTCAGTACAGTACATATCTATAGCATTTTTGTTCTCTCCATTCACTCCTTTGGAAGTTACATGTCTATATGTGATGACATATGTAACTTTAAAATTCTTTAAAAGTCATTCTACCTGATTATGCACATCATATTAGAAAAACAACAAAACAAAATAAGAAAAGTTCTTATCTCCAGGTAAATGTTTCGTGTGTTAATTCTTAATATTTATAAGCTACAGAAAACCTGTCAGAAAGCACTAAATTAGGGGCTGGGGATATAGCTCAGTGGAATAAGCGCCTGCCTAGCAAGCGCAGGGTCCTGAGTTCGATCCCCAGTACCGAAAAAAAAAAAAAAAAGGCACTAAATTGTAACTTGTCTTTAATAGAACATAAATATAACTGTGGTCCATAACCTTCTCCTACTTCTTATAAACTAGGTACAAAGATTCTCACATCTAAAATCTTTACACTTCGGTTTGTTTTTTCTTGCCCTGAGAATTAAGCCTAGGGAGTCCTGGGCTAAATCCACAGCACCTTTTTATCATTGTTTTCAATAAGTCTTGCTAAGTTATCCAGCTAGTCTCAAAGTTGTGATACTCCTTTGTGATCCTCTTATGAAATTAGTAAGATTATTTCAAAGATGATATGCATTCATTTTATTTTTAAATTTAATTCACTCACAATTCCTTGTTACTTATAAAGTTTTAATTTTAATTCTAACTAATCTCCGAGATGGAGCAAATGGCTCTTTTGATTGGACATACTAGGATGGTCTCCTAAAGGTAATGCATTGACCCTTATAACTTTCAAGGTGATTGTCAGTGTGTGGTTCAGCCATGAAATTCCTACATTAGTGTCATCGGTTGGGCCAGTTTTTTAAGAGGAGGATCTGTATGGACCTAAATTTGTGCTGGGTATTCTCTGTGGTCCCCTACATCTGTTCTTCATTCTCTCTGGCCCGCTGTCTGCCCCGGGAGGCGGCTTCTAAGGACCTCTGAGCCTGAGATTCCTTATCTTCTGCCTTCCAGCTTGGTTTGGTCAACTAGAGGAGAGACGTGAATAAAAAGAAATAAATTAGGATATTCTTTTCCCTGGCTCCCTCCCTGTCAAGTCTCAGTATGAAAATGTCTGAATTCCAGTAAGGTCCTATCTGCTACTAGACATCCCATCTCCTGTGACAGCAGATCCTCTATTTCAGGTTCTGGTAACCAAGTACTTCCTCTTGCTTCTTCATGCCCAGAGGAAGTAATGGCTTCTTTCTGGCACCAGGGGCTTCCCTATCCCTACCTAAGTTTCCTTAAACTTGCCCACACCTTGCCCATCATACTCACTAAACTGTCTTAGTGATGTTTTTTGTATGTCTGTTTCCTGTTGGGCTTCTAATACAAAGCTCCTGTTCACAGTCCTAGCAAGAAGGAGCAGGGAAAGGAAAACACCCTTGGTGAGAGAGACTGTGCAGCAGAGGTTAGATTATGTTATGGTAAAAATTTCAAAATCTTAGTAATTCCATGTGTAACACATTGTTCTAGGTATTTATATGTGTATTTTCATATAAAATCATGTACTTTTTTACTTTTCATGATCCTGAAATATTTGATGATGATGATGTGTGTGCGTGTGCGTGTGTATGTGTGAGACAGAGACAGAGACAGAGAGATGGAGAGAGAGAGAGAGATGAGAAGGAGAGAGAGATGAGGTTCACTATGTTGTCCAGGCTGGCCTAAAACTCCTGGACTCAAGCGAACCTTCTGCCTCAGCTTCACGTACCGTGACCTACAGGAATGTACTAGTGCAGGCAGCTTATAGCTATCATATTATAGTTGTTTATACTACCCTTTTTCTGCTGACATAAATATTATAGTTAACAAAAATCTTTTCTTATCCCTCCCTACCTATTATATAAATCAATAGAAATTTCCAATTTAATATGGGAAAAGTGTTTCTTGAATGCAAAGCTATGCCTTAAGGGAAAAAAAAAAAAGTGCTAGAAATAAAGAGGGAATTAACAGCCAGTAAGACTGTAAGATTAAACAGTGCTCCCGCCCAGAGATGTTCATATCCTAAACCTAAGAATCTATGAATTGGGCACACTAGAAAGCTAGTACAGATGCCAAGGCAATTGAGGGGGTTGTCAAACAAGAATATGGATCACACAGAATGGGAAATAGAGCTCTAACTCCTTGGAGACCAGCATCCTCCAAAGAGAACAAGAACTGAAACTATTATTTAGAGCAAGGAATCTGAACTGCTGCCCCCAACCATGTGTAGTTACGTAGTCTGAATCTACAGAATCAGAATGGTGCCAGACACCCTAAAGAAATGAAACTAATAGCAAAGATCGGAATCAGAAAAGGAACTAGTAAATTGAAAGATAGGTGCTAGAAGTTAGGAAGAAAGGATAAAAACACACAAGTTTTAAAAAGGAGCTTAAGAACCTGCTATGGTTTGAATGTGTCCCTCAAATTTCATGTGCTAGATGCAAACTTGGTCACCAATGTAGCAGAGTTGAGAGGTGGGTCTTCTTGGAGTTAGGTCATAAGGGATCTTTCCTCATGAATGGATTAAGGTTAAGGGAGATAAAGAGAGTAGCTGTGCTATAAAAGTGAGCTTTCTGTAGCACTTCCTATTTCTCCATATGATGCCCTCTGCCATGTTAGGATGCAATAAGATGTCTCTACCAAGAGGCAGAGTCATTCTCTTGAACTTTCTGGCCTTCAGAGCCATGAGCTAAGTAAACCTATGTTCTTTATAAATTATCCAGTCTTGGTATTTTGTTTTTTTAAATTTTTTTTTTCCTTTGGCGGTACTGGGGATCGAACTCAGGACCCTGCGCTTGCTAGGCAACAGTCTTGGTATTTTGGTATAGCAACAGAAAATTCACCAAAACATAGTTAGTTCTGAGCACTTTACAAATATTAAGCCAATTTTACCACACAACAATCCTATTAAATAAGTACCACAATTGTTCTCATTCTGGGTCCAGAACTGATTTACTTAACCACTACAAAATATTTTATATATGTCATATTCAACTGCAAATGCAATCAATGACAATATTACTTACAGTTGGCAATTAAAATGGTAACTGTTGTATGCAGAGGTCCACAAAATTCAAACACTTTTTGTGCAGACTTTAAAGTCTCACAATTGAAAGGAATAGGGAAAACAGAACTATATTTGTCCTTCTTCACTACTCATGAATAGCAGAAAGGAGGAGACAGAGACGCATCCTTAAAACTCAAGTACCAGAAACGAGGAATAGATTTGGTGATATGTGAGGATTTATTACATGAGAAAGCTGACATTTCAAATTATAGGATAAGGACAAATTACCAAGTAAATGAAGAAATAACTAGGAAGCAATCTGGAAAAATGTACATTCATGCATTTGGGACCATTAACTCATTCTTTATACCAAAACAATCCAGAGAGATCAATGATTTAGATGTGAAAGTCTTTGAAAAAGAAAAGATGAAGATTTTTAAAATTTTAAATTCTGTACTGCTTGTTAGCTTTCCATCACTATAACAAACATTTAAGCTAATCAACTTATACAGAGTAAAGATTTGTTTTAGCTCAGAGATTTGGAGGTTCTAGTCCATAATCAGTTGGCTCAATTGCTCTGGGTCTGTGGTGAAGCAGAGATACTATGGAAAGAATATGTGGCAGAACAAAACTACTTACCTCATCTCCAGGAAGCAAAAGAGGAAAGAGGAAGGTAAAGACCTCCAACAAGTCTCACCTCTTAAGGATTCTATCACCTCTCGATATTGCCACCCCAGTCCCTGGAGACCAGGCCTTTAACACATGGGCCTGTAGGGGGCCTTACAACATTGACACTATGGCACACCGTGAGTCCTTTTCTGGATGTATACAACTCAGAAGACAAAGCAAAGCCATTCAATGTTTTTTGAATCTTTTATACAGCAAAACAGTACAAAGAAATCTGTAGATTTTCCTTTCTCACTACCTCAGCCGAATAGCTCTGCATTTATGCATCTTATACATGCTTGGCCTATGTAACACTCCATCTGACAAAATGTTCCACTGTTAGAATAAGAAGAAAAAGAAGTTGAAAACTACCCTGTAGTCCTGTACACTGATGGTCAGAATAGTTAGATGACCTAGAGTAACAAAGTTAGCAGCATAAGGTCTTTCAGACTCTACGCTATTTTTTCTTCTTACTATCCTTTTGTTAAGATTAAATGAGACTCCAAACTGGGTGTGGAGGTGCATCCCTGTAATCTCAGCACTCGGGAGGGTAAAGCAAAGCAATCTCTGCAAAGTCAAGACCAATGTACATAATAAGTATGAGGCCAGCCTGAACTACATATTGTGACCCTGTATCAAAATAAAAAACCAAAACCAAAATCAAAATCTCGATTAACTATCAAAATAAAAGCTTTTTGCACTAAGGAATATCTTATAGAGTTTTTCATTTTTTTAGTTCTTAGTAGTTTTGATTGATTTTAAATCTTTTACATCATTTTAAATCTTGTCTCATTATTATTCATAGCACTACAAAACCTAATCATGCACAGGTTAGAAAAAAATCTGAATATATATTTCAAAGAAATAATGTGTGTACTTGCTTGAGAGTTGTTTTCACATTCCTCCACACAATTCAGAATTAATTAGAAATATTTTACAGTGGTGGAATTTGGCACAATTCATCGACTCTATCCAAATTTCCAAAGCATCTTTTCGTAAGACGTCAACTTTGAAGCAATTTCATGGCACAGATATTCTGGTTAGTATTATAATTCCAGCAAGCCCTTTTGTGTTCTACTCTTATAAGGTTGTTTCATGAAAATAAAATGTATAAGATTCAATGTCGTATTGTAATACTATTTTAAAACGTGTTTAGTTAGAACAATTAATTGCCTAGTTGCTTTTGCTAAGCATTAATAACCCAATTACATTTTGAAACATAAAATAAAAAATTGTTTCTTAGTAAGAAAAAAGTAATCCTCCCTTTAATTCTTAATCAAGTTATTTATAGTCTCAGAATTCCTACCTCAAACCTTTTCATTGGACAGCTAAGCTTTACTTTAGAAGTTACCATCTACTTACTGTTGGTAATGGATTTTTGTCAGTTTATGAAAAAATATTAACTTCTTTCCAGCAATGAGCTCATTTTCACACAAACTGTTAGGAAATTGATCTATAACACTAGCATTTTAAAGTGTTAAGGTTGTTGCTTAATTTTTAAATTTATAATAATTGCATAAAGAGATCACAAAATACTAAGAAGGCTAATATAAAGATTAGAAAAGGTTTGTAGTGAGCTAGTCTACATAGCAAATAAATTCATTATAAAAATAGCTATACTCTAATAATAGGATTCTTTATTAGACCCAATTAATATGATCTAACAAGGATGATTTTGTTTAAACTACCTCATTAGAGGCTAAGGAAGCTTTCAAAGTTTAACTGGAGCAACATTTTCTGATACTTAAAACATTGTGATTTAATCCTCATATTTGTAAGTAGAACAAGTTTGTTTTATAAAAGGCTTGAAAATGTTATGTAAGTCCCAATCAATGAATCACCAGCATTTTTACCCTTAAAATAATATGTAAGTATCAGTTTGAGGATTTTATGAAATTTTTTAAGAAATGATTCCTACTCCAACTCTTAAGACTAAAATTTTATGTAAACAGTATTCTGTATATGCAGTCAAAACACCAACAAATGCAAAACTGTATTTCTTGATTCCTGGAATTATAGTCAGTTTGTTAAGAATCCTTCAATAAAGATTCAACGCAACCATTGCCTTAAGTAGGAACATATACTGTGTCTCTAAATAATCACTTAAACTACTTCATAAAGGTCATAGTCTAGAGATACTGGTCTTTTAGATTTTCCTTCTTCTACGTTCTTTTTGCTATTCTATTTCAGTTTTTTCATGTATAAATTCTCCATATAAGTGGAAGAGAGAACATTATCACTCCAAAACTTAGGTAACCTCCTCCTTTTATTTTATTTCACAATACTTAAGAACTGAAAATATTTTATTCTCTCTTTATAGTTGATGAAGTCTTCTGTATTTATAATTAATAAGCTCTTCAAAAATATCACTTTCAAAATAGAAACAAAGCTTTGGTAAGTGGGGAGACAAGGAGGGGTTGAAGGGAGGGTAGGGGAGTGGGAAAAAATAAACAAGTTATGTCATGCACAGGTACAAACTGTCTATGATGAATGTGATCATTATGTATATCTAAAATGTACCAGGACAATTTCATTAGAAAAAGAAAAAAAGTATCATTTTCCCTCCTCTATAGCAGTGGTGGGGAACCTATGGTACGCGTGCCACAGCAGGTTATTTTTATCATTGCAAGCTCTGAAAGGGTCACCATCACTGCTCTGTAGATTAGAGGATATTCAGCATTTTTCTTAACATTCATTTAAATTCACTTCTTAGTTTTATTTTCTAGGTTAAAAACCCAAATTATTCTCATCTTTATTCATGGGTTCTATTATTAAAGCAATGATTACTGTTGCCTTTTCCTTTTGTTTAAAAGTAGAGATGAAAGGTAAAAGGAGCCTAAGCAAATGCAAAATAGGAAGAAATGACTTCCTTGTATATACTTGTTAGAAAAGGGGCTAAGAAATGCAGGAATGAAAAGTGTTGAGATTTTGGTGAGTTTCCATAACTGTAGACAGCTGTAAGCAAAGAGAAATAGTATGTATTAGGTGTGGCCGTGAACATGTCCAGGAGTAGAAAACTACACGAAAGGAGTAACTTCTTTTGGAGTAAAAAAAAAAATATATCATGGAGTTTAATCTATCAAAATGAAAATTAGTTTTTTTAAATATTAAAATTAAACTTTTTTATTAATCACTAGGTATCTAAACTTTTGATATGAATGACCAATCATTTTTTTTTCCTGATGATATTGTGAGAATTATATGCCAGTTTTAAGTGCATTGTAAAAACAGCTAAAATTTGGCAGTGTTTATGGCAAAGTTAACAACACAAAACTATGACATATATATTTTGAAGTAAACACAAAAACAATGGGGAGGCTTAAAAGCCGCCTCAGCATTATGTAACACTGGCATCTAGGGCTCAGGCCTGGTTTCACATATTTATTCGGAGTATTTTTGTTGTTGTTTAAAGCATGATCAGGAGAATCCTTTCACAAGGTGAAAGGACGATTCTGGAGAGATTGTACAATAGGGATAATCAGACATTTTAATGTGAAATTCTTGTACACAAAATTCTATGCAAAATCACCCCAATATTGCGTGAAAAATTTTTAAAAATTGTACTGAGTGCATTTGCGTATTCACCTAAAATGCCACCATGACTGTTCTAAATATGCTATTTTGAAAGTTGAGTTTTGCCTTATAGTTAATTCTATCTATGCCTTGAACTTTGTGCTATTAGGAACAATTTTTAAATTGTTAGACAAATTCCACCTGCCATACTATTCTCTTCAGTTATCTACATTTTTTCATACACAATATGGTTAATTTTAGTATTATCCCAAAAAATCTTGCAAACTACTTTTAAAATCCTCCACAAAATGTTCCCAAACCAAAACATTTGAGAATAAAACAAGGGGTGTTCCACACTAGAAAACTACGACCTGGAATTCAGACCTGGGCTCTCTGAATTCATTTTCATCATTTGAAAAGTAGTGTTGCTGGACTTTGAGATAATATTTGAGTTTCCTTAACTATACAAGTAATTGTTTTCTTGCAAGCTCTTTGCTTGAGATAGTTGAACTTTATTTATTTCTGATTTAGGCCCTTAGTGATTAGTAAGACATATACAGTCCCTGTTCTACAGTCTGTATTTAGTTGACAGTAAAAGCTGGTATTTATTTATGTAAGTAGAGTACATGCTAAGTGTTTCATATACAGTAGTTCATTTAGTCACATAACCCAATAAAGTTGTTATCATTTTAATTTTAGAGTTAAAAAATTCAAGCATCTAGAGATTAGGTGATCTCCCTGAGGAAAGATATAAAACTTGAATACGATCCAAAGAACTGTCAAATACCACAGTCTGGATTATTGTTGTTTTATAAACCTTGAAGTTAGGGAACATAAGTCCTTCAACTTTTATTCTTTTTCAGAGTTGATTTATTTTTTCTAAATCCTTTGTGTGTGTATAAATTTCTATATGAATCAGCTTGGTTCACTTACTTGGAAACAGTTTGATCCTTTCAGATCACATTTTAAAGTTTTCTAAGCAGGAACAGACGTGTTTAGCCTAGATTTAATGATGTCCCAGCACTTGAAGCACACATCCTTGTTGGTGCTCTGATGCTGCCTCAGTTATGAGTATTTTGCAAAACTAGGTGAAAATACAGGCTTATTCTTTGGTTACTGTTCCCTCTAATCTTTTCACATGGTTCTTGCCCCCACACCTATACTCAAATCGCTGAGCACTTGAGGGGGGCTCTCTTCAGACCTCTGGAGCTCTCCCTGCGCTTCTCTCTCCTTTCTGACGCCGCCCTCCATACTCTTCTCTGCCACTTTGTTTTTCCTCAGACTAAATTTGAGTGACTGCCTTGGGCTGAAGCCTAAAATCTTCCTCCTGGCAGAACTGGGACAACCAGAGGAACTAAGGGACTCTTCATTTGTATTCCATCTCTCAGTGATCTTTGTTGCTTGACGTCTAATGTTCTGAGTTCCATTATTTTATTTTTCCCACTATCTCTTATCCAGTTAGCCATTAGAATGCAAACAGAAGTAATACGTGTAAGTTATAGTTCATGCTTTTAACACCGCCTTTTCTTTTCTTTTCCTTTTTTTCCCCTACTACAGTGTGAGAAGATGACTTTGGTTGTTAGTGATGGTATAGAACAAGCATAAATTTTCATCACATTGCAATTGGTGTTATTTAGTAAAACTGGCATGTATGTCTTGGCATTCAGAATTTTTATTTCTGTGTATATGCACTTAAGAATATCTTGGTCAGGTACAACAGAACACATTTAGATTATTCCTATCGGTATTGTCGACAACAGCAAAAATCTGGAAACATTTATAAAGTCCATCAATTACAGAATGGATAAATAGAGACATGACCATAATGACAGTGAAAAGGCTTGGAGAAGAGATATGCACAGACAGCATAAATTTATACGTCTTCTGCCTGTAAATGGTAATTCAGAGTTTCATCCTGAGTCAAGGGAGGCCTGTAGTGTCAGACAAGAAATGGGTAGAACAAGATAGTGTAAGAGGGTCTATGCAAGTTCGTTTTCAGAAAAGCAGAGGAAACAAGAGCATAGAAAAATATTTATTTTAGTAATCAGGTAATGTGAGTTTCCTTTTTCCAGTATAGATTGAATGCTATTTTCTATGTCTTCCATAGGGTTTCTTTCATTAAAACCATTATGAAAAATAGTTTTGTGATATAATCAACACTTAAAAATATTAAAACTATACTTGGCTTCTGGCAAATAAACTTAAGACAAATAAATATGGAATCATTTGAGTTGCTTTGTATATTCTGTTCACTAGAACGCAGTAAATTAAATTCTAGTGGCTGCTTGCAACCTGAGGTTACTCTTCTCATCCAGCAGTAAATTGAAAAAAATGTGTAATTGATAATGATTTATTCTTTTTATGGAATCTTTTCTTTGCCAATGCTACACAATTTTTCATTGAATTATTCGCTCAACAAAGTAGAGAAATAATGAAATTACTTGAAAAGAGTAAATTTTATTGACATCAAGGATATACCACATCATCAAAAAAAAAATTATGGCAGTATCAGTAGTGCCTTTTAAATTAAATGACAAATTGGAAGTGTTTAACAACATATGGTCTCTTTTCCTTGACATATATGATTAAGAATATATCGTTTTATCAAAATGTAAAATACCATCTGGTAGAAGTAACAATTATGCTATTGGCTTTATACATTAAATTAATTCACTGTACTTTAAAATGTAAATATTTCCCTATTTTTCTTTTTCTTGTGCTGGATCTATATTTATTTATAATACTCAAAAACTGCATAATTCAAAACTATAGTTAGGTATAACAATCAAAACCATTTTTGAATTTTGGACAGAAAACAATGTGCTCCTTAAATTCTCTTCATACTTATCTTTAAAATTCAAATGACAATATAGCTTTTTAATATTCATAATTGTAAAGCTGAGTTAGCTGAAAATGTACTGTCACAACTTCTTGTTATATATAGTTATATAGTTAGAATTGTGTATGAAATGAGTGGCCCTTAGCACTCTTCACATATAGGAAAAGATTTTATAATAAAGCTGATGCATTTTTAGGTTGTAAACATGTAGGTAGTAATGCTGCTAGCCAGTCACTTATTCATTTAATAAACTTGCCAGATTCAGAGAATAACATGTAAGCAGGGAAGTTTCTGACACAGTGTATATTATACATTTAGTAATGTGAACTTTTGCCAATCTATGGTTTTAGGAAACATATTAAACAGTTAACAATTCTGTGTATTGTTAACTTCTTCAAAACCATATTGGAGATAACCCTCAGCATTAGGATCTAATATTCATAACAGGTATGTAGCCACATAAATTTTGTCATTTGTTAGGTTTTAAGGAGTTTTGTCTGGATTTGAAATGTTCCTGATCTTTTTTAAGTTATTTATAAGGAAAGTACTTAGATAAATAGCTCCAATGTTCAGCATTATTTTTTAGTATCTTCTGTGATCAGACAATACTTTCTCAAGGTTTATAGAGTAGACACATAGGATAGGATTCCACAAATGGATATTGTTTGACTTGCAACCACCACCCAAAATGTGGGGTATAACGTGGAGATAAGAGATAAGAGAAAGGACAGGGAACTGTAGCAAAAACAAATTTGAAGATTTCCAGGCACAAGATACATGATTTAACTGAAAATATTGTAGTATGGCTGAAAGAAAGGAGGAAACTAAGAAACGTCAGGGATTTTTCTTTTCAATCAGCTTTATCGGAGTATAAATCATATACAAAAAATGGACCCAGTTTAGTGTAATTTGATGAATTTTGACAAACCACTACACAATAGACATAGAACATTTATAACATTACAAAAAGTTCCTTCATGCAGCTCTGCAGTTAATTCTCTTATTTAACTCCACTATGAACCACCAAGAAAACTGATCTACTTTCTGTCACTATATTGATTTGATTTCTTTAGAGTTTCTTTAAAGTGATGTTTTACAATATGTACTTTTTTGCATCTAATTCCTTTCCTCAGTATGATGCTTTGAAATTTCATATATGTTATTTCGTTTATCAGTAGTTTCCTTTTTACTGCAGGATAGTATTGTTTAATAGATGCATTACATTTTGTCTATTCACCAGCTATAAACATTTGGATTGTTTCTAGTTTGCAGCTTTTACTAATAAAGTTGAACTATTATATACAAGTCCAAGTGTGAATATATATATATATATATATATATATATATATATATGTTATTTTTACAAAATCATATATATATATGGTAATTTTTAAAGTGAGTTGCTGGGTCAAATGGTAATTGCACTTTAAACTTTATGTTTTTAAGTGCTAGAGTGATTTCTAAAGTGATTGTGCTGTTTCAGTTATTGTTTGCTTGTTGCATTTTCTCCATCCTTTCACCGTCAACTTATTTGTGTCTTTGAATCTAAAATTTAACTCTTATGGACAGAGTATAGTTGTTTCTTTTTTCTTTCCAATCTTTGCTTTATAGTCTTAAAGGGTTTATCTCACTCATATTTAATGTAGTTATTGATTGATAAGGTGGTGTTTACATTTGCCATTTTGCTGTTTGTTTCTTTTCTTCCTTCACATCTTCTGGTGAAAAGTATAGGCTTCATTCCAGGAATAGCTATTTGTTTTCTTTAAGTCATATTTTTCTCTGTTCTTTCATTACTGCTGGCTTTTTATTATGTTACTTATTTTCTTGTATTTTAATTCTCTTGTCCTTTTCATCATAATTTGACTATAGCAATACCTTGGTTGTCAAGCTCAGTTCATTCCAAATTCATGTTAAAATACTGAAAAGTTCAAAAACTGAATATATTCTTCCTATAAGAAATAAAGGAAAACCAAATAATTGGTCCTAAGACTCATAAATTATATAAGCACTATATGCTTCTTGGCAAGAGTGGCATTTAGACTGAAGTGTCATCACTGTGTGTTCTTGGAGAGACGTGAGACTCACCCATGACTGACTCTCAGCCTATACAGAGTTTTCAAGTCAGATTTTTGTTTTGACATTGGAGGAAAGTTATGAATACCAAGCAGAGTTTTTCAAATTTTGTTGTTCAAATAGTGGAAAATTCAAACTCGGAGCCACTGGACGACTGAACTGTCACTATATTTTCTTAGTGATTGCTGTAAGGATTATGATTTAGAAGTTATGACAATCTAGTATGGATTAATACAATCTAATTTCAGTAGTATATAAAAACTTTGCTATTATTATTTTTTTGTCTGTGTGGTACTGGGGATTGAATTCAGGACCTGGCACTGTGACAGGTTGGTGCGTATTCCACTGAGCTACGTCCCCAGCCCCAAAACCTTGGGTTCTATAGCTTCATCTTCTTCCGCTTCCTTCATTCTTTCTTCTGTTATTGTCATACAAATTACATTTTTATCCATGATATTCCCATCACTTCTATTGTTCTATTATGCAGTTGTCTTGTAAATAAAATAGAAAAATTGAGTTGTAAGTAAAAATATATTCATATGGTCTTTTACAGTTAATTATGTAGTTACCTTTGCAGATGTTCTTTATTTGTGCTTGTGGACCTGTCCTTTTATTTCAGCCTGAACCACTCCCTTCAGTATTTCTTAGAATGCTTTTTTTTTTTTTTTTTGGTACCAGGAATCGAGCTATATCCCCAGCCCCCTTCAGTGTTTCTTGTAAAGGAAATTTCCTAGTGACAAATTCTTTTTATTGTTGTTTACATATATGTTTTGGGAATGTATTAATATCTCTTTCATTTTTGAGGTCCAGCACTGCTGGAGGTGGAATGCTTTGGCAGCATTGTTCGTTCAGTATGGTTAAGGGGTCACTCCACTATCTCCCCTCTTTTACAGCTCGGCTCTAAATTGTACTGAGGCTTAGGAGATGCATATCTTCTCTCTTCCCAGGGTCGATCTATTTTGTCTTTAGATTTCAACAGTTTGGTTATTGTGTCTAGGCGTGGATCTCTTTATATTTATCCTACTCAGCATTTGCTGGAGTTCTTAGGTATGTAGATTTATGCTTTCCATCACATTGAGGAAGTTTGGGGACCCCTGTTTCTTCAAGTATTAGGTCGACCCCACTTTCTTCTCCTTTTCCTTCTTGAAGCTCCTATCATGAAGAGTTATTCTGCTTGACTGTGTTCCTCAGGTCCCTGAGTCTTTGTTCATCTTTCTTCATCCTCCTCTTGCTCAATTCCTCAGCCTGGGTGAGTATCAGCTGACTTGATTGAAATTTGCAGCTTCTTTTTTTGCTTGCTTAAATCTGCTATTGATTCCAACTAGAGTTTTCACTTTAGTTACTATACCTTTCAACTTCAGAATGGTTAAGGTTTGTAAAAATATTTTCTCTGATGAAACATCTTCCTCATATTTTCCTCCTCCCATATTTTCCTTTTTTTGGTCATGCTGTGATAGAACCCAGGATGTTGTGTACTCAAGGTAAGCACTTTACCACTGAGCTACATCCCAATTCCTCCTAGTTCCTTACATATTATTTTTGTTAGTTTCGTGAGCGTATTTTAAATATTTAATCTAAAGTCTTAATCTAGTGAATTCAGTATGTAGGCATCCTCAGAGGCAGTTTCAACTGATTTTTTTTTTTTTTTTTTTTTTTTTTTTTTTGCCTCATGCTGCTGGGGATTGAAACCCAGGCCCAGCCTTTGCACTGAACTACATTCCAAGTCTTTTTTAAGAAAACATTGAGATGAAGTGTCATTAATTTTGTTAGGCTGGGTTCAAATGTCAGATCCTTCTGTCTCAGCCTCTAGGTGCTATAATTAAAGGGCTTCATCAACAAGCCCAGCTCTATTGATTATTTTTATCTTGAGTTTGGGCCATATGTGCTTGTTTCTTTGGATGTACCATACTTTATTTTGAAAAGTGGACATTTTAAATAATATAATGTGGCAACTCTGGAAATCAGATTCCACTTCTGCTCCAAAGTTTGCTGTTGTTTCTTTTTCTTACAGTAGTTGTGTTACAGTAGTTGCTGGTTTAGTGAGTTTTCGTAACTCATTTTGAGATAAAGTTGGTATTCTTTATGATGTCTGACTACTTAAGATTTTGCTTGTTAGCTTAGTGGTTGGTTAATGGTTGGGCAGATGGGCTGCCCAACCCTTAACAGTCTTCACTGAGGGGCTCATGTATGTGGTGATGCCTTCAGCAGTCAGCCAGGCAGTTTAAAATCTACAGTTCTGCCTAAATGTGCACTTTCCACTTGAAGAGCCTCAAGGTGAGCCAGAGGTGCACTCCTAGAACCTTCTTGGGTCTTTCTTGAATATTCACATAGCCATAGGCATGTGCACACCCTAACCATGCAAGCTACCTTCCAAAAATCACAGGAATTTCCCAGACTTCTTCAAAAGCTGTATGCAATCTCATACCTCAGATAAAACAGTATGGCTAGAGCAAAGAGTGCACCAAACAAAGGTGAACAGTGTTTGACCTTTACAATGAATGTTATAAGTAATCACTGGTGGAATTTTAAGAAGGGGCATGACTATTTTTGTACAGTGCAAAAAATTTTTGTCAGTGATCTGGAGAATGAAGGGTGGTCAGACTAGAGGCAGAGAAAAAGGAGATTCATGTAGGATTGTAAGAAAATCAAAACGTGAGGAAAGTATGAGTTAAGCCAAAGGCTGAAGTGGAGAGACTGGAGAAAGAGGACTGGTGGACTGAAAACAGCTACTTTAAAGGTTAGATGCTTGATGGAGTCTAGAGTGATTAGCTGAGAAACCAAAGGGAAGATAAGTTGGTATCTACTCTCAGGTTTCTGATTAGGTATGTTAGTTGGAGGATGAGTGAAAAAATAAATAGACGGGGCATAGGTTTGGGGAGGAAACCTAAAGACATGGATCCAAATACTGTATAACTAATCTTACCTATGAGAAAAATAATCTGTATATTTTTAGAGATATGGATATCCAAGAGATAAAATTCTATGTCATTGTGCAACTCAAATCATGCTTTTGATTTTCATGTTGTAATTGTTTATCATCCTCTCTCCAAAACTTCCCTGTATTTCTTGATGGAAAAATTTATTTATTGAAAGCATACTGGTCTCAAACGTATGATCTCCCACCTAAGCTTCCTAGACTTCTGGGATTTACAGGTATGTGCCACACACTCAGCTTGATTGAAGAAGATTATAACCTGTGGCATATAACACTGGCTTCCACACACACATCCCTTTATTTTCTACTGTAAATTCTTACTTTAAAGTAATAATAGCTGGCTGTGCCTCTCAGTACCTTTGCCTGAGGGATATAAGAAACAATCTTCGTGTTTAACTACTCGGTACCATGAAAGGCAAGGTGTATGCATGCGTGCAAAAGTGTCAATCTAGACTTTTCACCAACATTATCCTCCATCTCACATGTTTAGTGTATGTTTACCTGAACATCACAGATGGTGTAATACACACACATCACTCTAGGACTTTTTAAAGATTTCTTTTGATTTTTGTGGTCGAAGTAGTCCTATTCAATGGCATATGGCATATGAAAAACTGGATTTGCAAGTTTTGCAGGAGGTCAAAAGTGAATCATCATATTACTCATGCATGGATGATGAAGATGACGCACTATGGTAAAATACATGTTTTCCATAACAGAAGAGCAGTATGAATATATGATGATGATGAGGAGGAGGATTTTGACATTGACCATGTGAGCCAAAGTTCCTGTGACAGTGAAATGGAGCAAGAATTGACTGATACAGATGCAGGGAATGCAGACCTCCTTGATTCAGATGATGAAGAAAACAGCAATGTAAGTACATATTTGACCAGTGAAAGTGTTGCAAAATGGTCATGCAACCAACTGGGACAATCCAATGTTAGAACAAGGTCCAAAAACATAGTAAGAGCCTTGGCAGGGATGAAAAGTATTGGACAGAATGCCAACACTGGCATTTAATGTTGGAAATTATAACACACAATATGCTACAAGATCTGCAAAACATACAAAGGCTAAAATACAAGTAAAATGTTCTGTGTGCATTAGTAGCCATATTCAAAAGTGTATTTAGTATGACACCTCACTAGCTGAACTGAAAGCACATATAGGTCTGCTGTATTTAGCAGGGTTTTCTCATGGTAATTGCAGGAATATAAAAGATTTATGGAAAAGTGATGGGTCAAAATATGGCATAAAAGTTTATGCTCTTGTAGATGTGAAGACTTATCATGCTTTCAGTTTAGACATTTATCCTGGAACTCAGCCATCAGGTTCTTATTTATATAGTAATAAACCAAATGATGTTGTGAACAGACTTGTTGCTCCCATCTCCTGAACTAATCAGAATGTGACATTCGACAATTGGTTTACCAGTTTTCAACTGATGTTATATTTGGTAATAGAGTGCAAGCTGACCAGTGCAGGAACAAAGTAGAAATACCAAATGAAATATTGCAATTTCAGAACAGAGTTGTGTACTACAATCTTTGGATTTCAGAAAGAGTTACATTGGGCTAGTATATGCCGAAGAGAAACAGACTGGTACTGCTACTGTCAACACTGCACTATGATGGAAATACTAATAGGAAAACCTTGACAAAATGGGGTGCCTGAGATGGAAACTTTCTACTAGACCTAAGGGGGAGTAGGTGTTGTTGAGGAGTTATGCAGTGACTATGGAAGTCACTTGTAACACAAAATATTGGCCAGTGGTTCTGTTTTACTCAATCCTAAACATGTGTGGTATAAATAGCTTGATAGTTTACAAAGAAAATAGCAAGGGGAAAATACTATGGAGAAATTTCCTTAGAGGAAGGGGATTGGAACTCATAAGAGATCATTTATAACAGAAAAAAAACCAAAATATTTCTTCCCAGAGAACTACACACAAAAAATTGTGGACCACACTTGTTAGCTAACAGGTGCAGCATTCCAAGACCTACTACAATAGCAACAGGAGAACCAAGAAGATGTCAACCGTGCCCTACAAGGACAGGAAAACAAAACATAAGTGTTATCTGTGCAAGTGATTCTTATGTATGGAACATGCAATTTTTGTGTGTGAAGACTGCCTTGGTTGTGACAGATGAAGCAAAGGTTATTTTTGGTGTAGCGTTCTATTGGTGTTTTCATTGTAGTTCACAAAGGTTTTCATTTCTGATGTTATAATTTAGGTTTTATAAGGAAGAAAACATTTCATGTGAAAATGTTGATGCCTATTCTAAGCATTCATTACACATATATTTTATTTTCTCGATATTTTCTTGCTAAGTGCATGTTGCACAACATAGTAGGAAGCTTCTGACAAAACAGGAAGAGAAGAGAGGTGACAAGAATGGCCTGCTGCATAGAAAAGGAAAGCTAAGCATATGTTCTATCAATGTGAGACATGTATGGAACATGCAGTTGTTATGTGTGAAGGCTATATTGGGTGTGATAGTTGAAGCAAAAATTATTTGTGATAGGCTTTTGTTTGTGTTTACATTGTAGCTCGCATAGGGTTTTATTTCTGGTATTGTCTCTTAGGCTTTGTAAGCAAGTACACAGCTGATGTGAAAATATTCATGTTTATTCGAAATATTCAGTATATATTAAGAATCTAATAATTTGTTTTATTGCTATTTTATGTTCCTGCCAACTACATGTTGCATAATATAGTAAGGTTACTATAATATTTACTTCTTAATTTATTTTTTTTGGCGGTACTGGGGATTGAACTCAGGACCCTGCGCTTGCTAGGCAGGCGCTTATTCCACTGAGCTATATCCCCAGCTCTATAATATTTACTTCTTGACAAAACAGCAAGACCAGTGAGATGTCAAGCTTGTCCTACCAAAAGGCCAGGAAAGTAAAATACATGTGCTTTCAGTGTAAGTGATAAGTGAGCATGGAATGTGCTGTGAAGATTATGTGAATGTGTGAAGACCGCCTTAGGTGTGATAATTGAAAATTACTTTTTTAAAGAGAGCTATTGGTATTTTCATTGTACTTCGTATAGGAATTTATTTCTGTTGCTCTTTTTAGACTTCATGTACCAAAACCCAGTCGTTGTTGAAATTTTTGATGTTTTTTTATTAACACTCGAGATACTAAAAATTCAGTACTTTACTTTTGCGACGTTTTTCTTATTATGTATTGTTTAGTATAATAAAGTTAATTTATGAATAGAAATATTCTAAAGAGAAAACATGGTTTGAAACGCTCATGTTTATGACCAAAAAAATGTGCTATGCTCAGATGTTTGTTCTTTGGAACACGTTTGAGAACATTTAGTTGGTAAACATGGTGGTGCCCTAGACCTGCTGTGTAACATAAACTTGTCAACAGTCATTTCCGGGGCATTTATTGATTGAAAAGCTAACACAGAGCAGATAATAGGTAAAATATGGTTATTTAGAAAAACGTGAATGAATTGCCCTTTAAAGCATGTAAGCAAAGTGGGCTTAAAGGTGGCTTAAACACGTGGGAAAAACTTTAGCCAAGTTTTGAAATCCAATCCTTGCAAAGCAATGAAGACCAAGGGGGTAAACTGGCCCAAGAAAAAAAAGTCTTTCTCAAATCACACCTCCCCTTTTTCTACACCTGCTTCTCAGCTCTCACCAAGTTATGTTCAGTTCAGTTCAAACTTCTGGTTTTTGAGGAAAGTGAGTGAAAATCAAAACGAAAGGCTGTCTGGGTCCTGCAGTACTACCAGATCCATCTGAAAGCCAGTTACTTCCCAAGCTCGGGAGACACGGAGACAGCCAGAGAAAAAGCATAATGTTGCTAGGTAGGAGGCGCCCAGTACCCCAACTTCCGCCCTGTCCTCCGCTCGCCCGGTGCGCTCCTTCGGGGACGCCCGCCTGCCGCCAGAGCCGTCTCCAATTGGCCACCGGGGGAACGGAAACTGAAGGAGCTCCGTGAACCCGGAAGTGCTTCGCGCGGAGGCCCGGGCCACTCTTTTTGAATGGAATCGGGCTGATTCATCGCCGGTTCGTGGAGTCGTAGCTCGGCCGAGTCTGAGCTGCTGTCGTAGCCGCCACCAAGTCGCCGCAGAGGCAAGACAGGGGTCCAGACCACTCCCCCGCGCGCCCCTTCAGGTGAGGCCCAGAAGGCGGGCCCGGGAGGTCGGGAGGCAGCCGCGGTAGGCCGCGGCCAGCCCCGTGCTTGCCTGAGTCACGCTGGCCGGCGGAGGTGCCGCCGGAGCCCGTCCCTGATGGAGGAGCCTGGGCCTCCTCGCTGGCCCCCCAGCGTCTCCGGCGGGGTCAGGTCTGGGTTTGGTCTCCGTCCTCCGTCCCTTTCTGCTTACTGGAATTCGTGTTTTGGCAGTCTCCTCTCTCTGTACCGGGAGCACGCTTGTTCGTGGCCTGTTGTCAGTGCTCCGTCCGGATTGTTGGCTTCTGTGTTGAGAAGCTATAGAGCGCTCGGGGGAAACACCGGGGAACGAATAAAGTTAACTTTACTCTTTTGTCCTAATCGAGTAGTCGTTGGTGAATTGATTGCATTTCCTGTTTTCGGTACAGTAGAAATTAGTTGTGTGTTATCGCTTGCAACTTACTTTTCCTGGGATTTAGTTTCCTGGGAATTTCCAGTTTCTGTTCAAAGAATAATGTAAACGTTTCGAAGTAGTGGTTAGGTGAGAAATTCTCGACATTAAAATGATTACCAGACGTTAGTAAAGATTTGATGGGAAAGGTAGAGGCTTCAGAAATTAGGATAGAAACATAGTTTTACTATAACTTTTTACATAGTTACTCAACTTATGAAAGTATGTTTTACTGCCGCTGAGCTAATGTGTGTAAAACAAACTAAGATAGTATTGTAATAACCGAACAGTTTTAGCGGAGATGATTAACGTACTGGTGACCTTACTGTCATGAAAGGCTACCGAGTGGTTTATTTAAATTTTAGGTTATATGTTTTAAACAAATTGCATGGGTTATTGTGCATTTAGAGAAAATAAGATAATACTCAGAATTGACGACAGTTAAGGAGCGTTTAGGGAATGTTGTCTAGTGTGTGTCCTACAACAAAATTAAATCTTGCTGGGGAAGTTTTGAAGTCATCGTCTTTCCTCTTAGCTTCACCTGTTGAATTTAGCCCCCCCTCCCGTCTGTGCTTGGTAAATAACACATTGCCGTTTTCTTTCAAGTGCAGGACTTTTAACCTCTCTGACAGGGGTTTATGCTTGGCATAGAAATGTTGCACTTAGTTTCTGGATTCAGAAGCACTCATTTGAAAATCAGTAGCAGGAAGCAAATTGTGCTTTTCTGTTGTAGAGTTTTATTATTAAATGTCCCTCTTTGAAAGCCTTACTGGAATACTCACGTGATATCTTGCTTATGAACTTGTTATAAACCTTTGTTGCACTCATTCAACATTTCATGTTCTGCTTTGTGATAGTTTTATATCCTCATCTGTTAAATGAGAGGACTGAGTTAAATAATCTCTTCCAGTTCTAAGATAATAATAACAGTAATAAGAGTAACAGTATCTATTGAGTGCCTAGGATGTTCCAGGCACAATGTGACTTACCTTGGGTTTATTCTGACAACAGACTTGTGAGGTAGGTATTTCATAGATAGGTTCTAGAATCTAGAAACAAGTACCTTGTTGTTAGTAACATAATGAGTAGGTGGTGAGGCCTGGATTCAAGTCCTGAATAACTGCTTGTAGAATTTTTCCTACTGTGCTGCCTGATTTTTCACACTGCTGTCTTTTCACTTTACATATTTTTTGTGGGTTTCTCTTAACTAACCCCCCTACCGCCAGATTATAGGTACTTTCAATGCAAGCCACTAAATTTCTTGGGTGTACAAGGTAGTACTCAGTATCTGGTTTACTTGAATGCTGTGATTAGGAGATACTACAGTATTTATAATTGCATCCTCGTTTTTGTAAAGGGGGGAAATTTTTTGCTTTCAAAATCTTATTTATATCATTAAAATTAATGTTAAGTCTTTCCAGTTCTTACACTGCAAAAGGTCCTTAAGAGAATGAAAGGTATTTTTTAATTACTTTATACAAGTCAGAGAACAGAGGAATTAGAAATACAGTGATGTAGAATAGTTTAAAAAGCATTTAACATTTGTCTGAGAAGTACTAATATTTAACCTACAGAATGGATTGCAGAGTGAAAAATAAACA
Source organism: Dinomys branickii (assembly GCA_004027595.1). NCBI lineage: Eukaryota > Metazoa > Chordata > Mammalia > Rodentia > Dinomyidae > Dinomys > Dinomys branickii. The sequence continues at coordinate 164,452 of PVLD010000640.1, read as the reverse complement.
GTGAACTAGGAAATACAATGACAGGCCTAAACAGCTAAGGTCATTATGATTTTGTTTGAATTGTGTAAAGTGCGGGGGCACTAGTTTCATAGGTAAAAGTCTGAAAAGCTAAAAAATCCAAAACTAGAGAAAGATTTTCTTTTTAGTTATGCATAGTTCTATATATTGTGTAAATATTTCAGAATTGATTTATTTCAATACATCATGAATATGATCTAATAATATTTGGTGTTAATCAGATACTAACTTGGGAGATTAAGAAAAAGTGAGTCTTCAATCTTTGAAAGTACTGACACTTTTGACACTATTTCTGAACATAACATTATATTAGGTATAAACTTTTTACTCATACTGATTGATAATGTTGTAAGTAAGATTACTCATAGAGAGATTTTGGTTCATCAGCTTTTTGATAGCTGTAAAAACAGTTTAAATTGATAGACCTTTTCAAAGGGTTTTTGTTTCTAAGAGTTGAGAGTATTTTCTTTTATGTTGTGGTGTGACACTTTAACTTTGTGAAGTCTCACCAAATGTGAAACTGTGAGGAAGAGTAGTTTGTGTTGGTAGCTTATAAGATGATACTGAAGACTGCAGCTCGCTTTCATTGTTTACTTATGCCAGAGAGTTTCTTACATGATTTTCTTCATCCAGTGTCTTCTTTAATCCTATAAACAGCTCTATGAGCTAGATGGTATTCACATTTCCATTTTACAGGAGAGGAAACAGGGTAAGGAATGTAATTGACCTAACCTCTCACATTTTCTTTGTAGCTGATAAATGTTAGAACCAATATTTTGTTTTGTTTTGTGGGTTTCTGTTTTTATTTATTTATTTATTTTGAGACAAGGTGTCACCATGTAGTTCAGGCTGGCCTCAAGTTGGCTATGTAGCCCCAGATAGACTGAACTCTGTCTTTCTGTCAGCCTGTAGAGTACTGGTATTACAGATGTGTGCTATCATGACCACCTGTGCTGGTATTTGCTATGCCACTTTTTTTTTTTTGGCAGTACTGGGTATTATCCCTAACCCCTTTTTAGTTTGTTATTTAGAGATAAGGTCTCACTAAGTTGCCCAGGCTGGACTCAAACTTGCTGATTCTCCTACTTTGGTCTCTCAGAGTGTGCCACCATGTCTGAACTTGGCACTCCAAACTGCGGAGTCATAGCGTTTAACTGTCATATAGCAGGAAAAGCAGTCATCATCATTTATTATCTGGGTCCAGTGTATACTTTTATATGTGCCTGAAACCATTTTAGAAGTAATTTGCAGAAATAAAATTAAGCGATAGTGAAAAGCAACTGTATTAGAAATAGCGATAAAGATTACACATAGCAAATATAAAGTTTATTTATTTTCCTGGTTTTAAAGAAACTGTATATGTGCCTGATGGACAGCATCCTTTGAGTGTAATTAACCCTTCCATCAGTTATCCATGTATAAGCCTGGAACATAACTGTCTTGTAAAGATCAGTTCTATATTTGAAGTACATCTCTAGGGGTTGGGGGTATAGCTCAGTGGCAAATGGCTTACTAAGCATGCATAGGTCCTAGATTCAATCCCTAGCTCCATAAAAAGAAAAAGCCTGACTATACCTCTAAGAGACCCCAACTGATTTTTTCTGGCTCTTCTTATACTTGCTGTACTTTGTGTATAGGATGGGGAGAGTTTAAAATGTACATCACTTAACATTTACCGTTGTGACCATTTTGGACCTGCCGCTCAGGAGCACTAAGTACTATCCCTGTCATCAACGTCAACACCATACATCTCCAGGTGTATGTACTTCATCTTCCCAATTCCAGTACTTTTGAGAATATTGACAGCTCATAATTTTGTTGAATAGAGAATAATGATCACTTTTGCTCCGTAGCTGTTTTATCTTTTCAGTTTATAGATAATAGTTAGAATTAGTTCAGTGGCTTCTTTCATTTTTACATTATCTATTTCCTTTCATTCACCAGCATTTGTCTACATATGAACTGTATCAGCATCATAAAAGAGCAAAGTGTACCTCATGTATCTCTTTAGCAAAACAGGTACCTACTGCAAAATAGTGTATGACAAAGGCCTTATTAAATGACTCAATAAGACTATTATTTCTCTTTTTGTGTTAGAAATATTCACTCTTGAAGATTCTTGTTAATTTATTGAGAAATTCATATAAAATAAGTCATTCTAAAGTTGTACTTCGTTGTCCCTTAGTCTGCTCACAATGTTGTATAATCATCACCTGAGTGTAGTTCCAGAACACTGCCATTATTCCAATATAAAAACCCTTACCCAGTAAGTGGTTTGTCCAGTTTCCTGCCTTCTCCCATTCCCTGGTAATCACCAGTCTGAATTTTGACTCTATGGATTTATTGGATATTTCATATAGATGGAAGTCACCTAATATGTGACCTTTTATGCCTGGCTTGTTTCACATAATAGTGTTTTGAAGTTCAGCTACCTTGTAACAGATATCAGTACTAACTTCTTTACACAGTCGAATAATCCATAAATTCTATTTTTACCTGCACATAAGGGAGTGATCAACTATATAGTGAATGTTTAAAGTATAACTATTACAGTAAAAGACACATTGACATCACTTTGATCAGACTATTCTCATTTTGAAACACCCATTGTTCTTGCCACTTTCTAAGGCAGTCTTTCTTGTCTTTAGAAGGTGTGATCAAAAATTCACTGAATGCAGCTCCTGAGTGTCATCTAACACAAAGGCAAGCTCCTAAAACCACTATTCACTGTATTTAACCCTGTGCTACTTCTAGCTCTTTCCCAGAATTGAAATGAGTATGAAGACAAATTTTTGAATCAATTCAGAACATCAGGGCAGCCAGCACAGTACAGCTAAAGACCTTCACAAAAGAGGGCTTCCAGAACTGCTTCAGAAGTGGCAGTAAGGATGGGGTAAGAGTGTTCCAGAGCTGCATATGGTAGTGCGTGCTTGTCATGCCAGGCTGTAATCCCAGCACTGAGGCTGAGGTAGGGGGCTGGGGATATAGCTCAGTGGAATAAGCGCCTGCCTAGCAAGCATAGGGTCCTGAGTTCGATCCCCAGTACCACCAGAAAAAAAAAAAAGAGGCTGAGGTAGGGGAATTGCTGAGAGCTCAAGGCCAGCGTGGCTAGGTAGTGAGTTAAGGGCCAGCCTGAACTATGCCACAAGACCTTGTCTTAGGAGAAAGAGTGTTCCAAGAGAAGGGAAGTGTTTTTAAGAATTTATGGCAATGAGTCTTTTACTGTAATAAATTTTTAAAAACTTAAACATGAACCATATTTTTAATAACATCATATAAATACACATATGTGATCTATTAAAATCTCTTTTCCACCCAACCTTGGTGGGCATTGGACTGTCCACCTTGTGGCTGTTGTGAGTAGTGATGTTGTAGATATACACACACATGTACTTATTTCAATGACCTGTTTTAAATTCTTTGGGAAATATTCCTAGGAGTAGAATTGGTGGGGCATACAGTAATTCTGTGTTTAAATTTTTGAGGAACTGCCAAACTGTTGCCAGCACTCAATGATTCTTCAGTTCCGGAAAACTAATCTGGGATTTGATACCTCAACATGTATAGTTTGAGGTTTTGTTTTCATTCAGTTGAAAGTGATTTTGCTCCTCAGGGAACATTTGGCAGTATTTGGAGACTTTTTCTGTTGTCATAACTGATTAGGTATGTACTGGTATGTAGTGTATAGAGGCCGAGGTAGTTAGTTTTATGTTTTTTGTTTTTTAAGCCGAGGTATTTAGTTTGTTTTTTTTTTTTTTTTAAGGATGCTGCTAAACATCCTGTAATGCCGAAGTGAGTTATATTCTCCCAACAAAACTTTGCTACTTCTGAATGTCAGTAGTACCAAGTTAAACTGACATGCACCATCAATTTTAATTGTCATTATTACATACTAGAGTATTACCTGTTTCTTTGCATTCACCTCAGTTCTCTAATTTTGAACCTTTTTTTCTCTGTTAGTTTTCCTCTATGGCATTATGAGTGGAAAATGAAAAATTCTGAATTGTCAAATGGGTCTAATGAAAGCTTATAAAGAGTACAGAGATGATGTCTTTGAATTTTTTGTATCTGTTTTGAAAGATCAGTCAGTATTTTGGGCAACACCATAAAAACTGAAGGACGATCCAGCTGCTCTAAGTTATTTCACTGTTGGTGTTGTTTTATACAATTCTTACCATTCTTCTCTTTTCTTGTTATTTTTTGGGGGGTAGAGTTGTGAAAAATTAGCAAATAATGATGAATAGCAAGTATGATGAATAGCACAATTTCAAAATACAGGAAAAATAACATCCAAAGATCTCATATATTTGCAATAATGTATAAATAGCATTCTTAATTGCATAATAGTATGAGTTCTTTTTCTTTGAAAAGTAAATTTTGGTTTTTGAGACTTTTAGAAAGACTAAAAGTCATAAAATGTCAGTCTTCATAATGCTTGAAAATGAAGATTACAGACAGGATTTGGGAGTTATGTTAATTGCTGTGCTCTGTAGTTGCCTGGGATGGTGAGTCATTCTCCACTGTCAGGAAACCAATTTTAAGATCGGCGATACAGGTCAGTGGGGGAGGGTGCTTACGTAGTGTGCCTGCGGTGCAGCATCCGTTCATCTGTTTTGACTTGTATTTCAGTTTTAGAAGTTTTGCTCCTAAGATTTTGGTGTAAAAATGACCTCCTTAATTCTCGAAATAATTGTGTCTCATTTATTATTTTTTTAGGGGACAAAAAAAGTTTTGGAAAATTTCTACCTGCTGGAATTTGCAAGAGTTTCAGTTAAGAAATTTGTTAAACTTGAGAAATTGAAGCTTAACACAGTTATTGAACAGGTGAGGTTCAAGATTGTATTTTACTTTTAAATCTGATAAATACTATGCAAATGTATTATTTTTAACAGGCTTCAGATAAGGAATACGTGTGACAGGGAACCATATTTAAACGGTAGTGTGATGGAGAGTATTTATCACTGTATTTCATGTCCAAATCTTAGGGTTTTTATTAAACATGGCCATCTTATCTTAAATGTTTTAATTTGTTAAATATTTTTTCCTGTTTGCTGAGACATGTAGTTTTGCTAAAAACACAAATTTGACCTGCCAGATTTTCTTTCCCTCTGCTCCCCACATTGCTCATGTATATTCAGAGCATCTGGAGTCTGTGTAAAGTCATCAGAAACAACGCAGAGGGAATAGATAAACTGAGCACAGCTGGGAATCCACTTTGGCCCAGAATACAGACATAGATAGTCTATATTGTTTTTTTCTGTTCGTTCTTCATGCTTGTAATGTTCCAGAAGAAATTTTTTTCTCTTTTGATAATATATTCTTGAAAAAAAATCTTTAATATTTAAAAATATACATGATTTTTTCAGTCTGCAGCCTTTAAAAAGTGTTACATATTGAGTGCCATATTTGAATTGAGGAATTTTAATGAGAATGTGATGTAGCTTTTGTTTGTAAATGTTATTAAGAAGATGAACTGAGTTTGTAAAGTAGAAATTTTGTCGGGACTGTCAAATTTTTATGCCTTTTAAACTTAAAAAATGAATTTCTCTTGTGCATCTCACAAAAGTTGAGTGAAATAAGCAAGGCACAAGAAGTTTATCATTCCAGCCAGGCATGGCAATGCACACCTGTAATCCTAGCTCCTGGGAGGCTGAGGCAGAAGGATTGCAATGAGTTTGAGACCAAAGTGGCCTAAGGAGTGAGTTCAAGGCCAGCCTGAGCTGCGTAGTGAAACCCTGTCTCAAAAAAAGACAGCAAAGTGAATCCATGTTGTTAGAAGTTGGAATCCCACGTTTGCAGCGTAGTAGAGACTAGTAAGGGGCCTGAGAGGGTGCGGTATGGAGCAGCACTCTCCTGATCTAGCTAATGGTTACCGAATGTGTTCATTTTGTGAAGAATTCAAGACTGTATTATTTTTACATCTCTATCGATTTGAATAATGTTTGTACTATTATTATAGTTAAATATTAGCAGGATTTGATTATTACTGATGTAACAAGAATGATTGGGTGGAAATGAAAGGATCATAAGTACATTATTGAGCTTTAGTTGTAAAGTGGACAAATGGTGGGTCTGTTAGCGTTTAAATATAATTTAAGGAAATACTATTTTTCTAAAGCCTATACTTGGAGAAGCAATTTTAAGGCATAGTAACTATTTTCAAGTGGAAAAAATGCTTTGTTTTCATTTCTTAGATACTTAGTCATACTTCTATTAATCTTTATTTTTAGTTAATATTATTAATTTATTGTTGCAGTGCCAGAGATCAAACCCAGGGCAATTTTTATAATTTGGTTGCTTCTTTTTGTGTATTTCAAGCTGAATACAAGTATGCTTGCTGTATCTTTCCTTTATTTTTTTCACTGAGTGTCTCATTCTTATAATCGCAAATATTGAAAACAAATCAGATTGGTATTTTAAAGTTAATTGTCTTTATATTGATTGACTCTGAGATTGTAATTGAGAATAGTGACTGAATTTTCTTGGTGAAGAAGATGTATATCTGGACAACATCTGAAATAACAGAAAATATCTAGTTAGATTCTAAAACACTGTCTTAATGCACTTAATGTTTACTCTATAGTATTTCTTTTAGTATAATGAGTTCATTTCTTAAAAGCCTTTGATGCTAATTCAGAGATCTATAATCTGCTCACAATGTCTTTCACATGTAGTTTTGATGATAACTGACAAGCTGTAAGTTAATTAGCACAGAACTTACTAATGAGGATGTTAAAATTTAATTTAAAAGTGAGGATTTTTATTTGTACACTCTGGACAAATTGAAGGAAATTCAATCATACATATGATAAGCATTTCAGGCACTTATTCCTCATTCAGGTACTATATTAGATAACAATAAGCAAATATAATTAACTTAATGATAGCAAAGTTTTGAAAGTATGCTAAGATTGCTTGTCTTTAAAACTGGGGATAACCCAAAACCAAAGCAGTAAAATAAGGTCTGTTAATTAGCATGGAAGACAGCTTCTTGAATTAATATGTGGTGTTAATTAACAGGAAGTCTGATGTTGTGTTGTAATTACCACCAATATTTTTGACATACTGAGTGACTGAAGGTGAATTATATAGATAGCAATTGAGTAAACACTTTTATACTTAGGACCGTTTTTCTTTGTTTCTGTTTTCTAGAAATATGGACCGACTTCTTAGACTTGGAGGAGGTATGCCTGGACTGGGCCAGGTTAGTATCTGGACTCTTTGAGTATTTCGTTGTGCACAAAGTATGGGTTTTTCTCTATTGAGTGAGAAAGCAATCAGTCCAAAGAGAACCACCCAATAGATAACCTCATGGTAAGAATCCTACTTTATTGCCAGTTGGTGTATTGCAACACTAAATAACATATGGAAAACATTTTTTATTATCTTAATTTGCTTTTCTCTTGGGGATGAGATTTTTTGTTTGCTTGATTTAAAATTTTGAAATGTGAAATTGTAAACTTGCCCTTTTGAAAAAAAAGAGCTCAAAACATCTTACTTCTAAGTTTATTGTGTAAAGTTTGAATGTGACACATGATAAAGATGACATACTCTACTAGATTCAAAAAAACTGACCCATAAATTTTTTTATATATGCTTTAAGTCTGATAAATTACTGCTAGTAATTATGATACAAGGATGTATTGATAAGCAGTATTTCTTTTTTTCTTTAAATTTGATGTACATATGGAGTTTTTAAAACATTTTTATTAAAAGTAAATAACCTGTTGGTTTTTTTATTTTGTCCCATGCTGTTGGCAAGTGGCTGATATCCTCTCTGCCTTTAACTAAAGAATTTCTGCCTCTTTATAAGTTCTTGTCTTTCTAGTTACTCCTTTACTTAATAGTAAGGAAACTGGCAATTATGTATTGTTTTCTTCCTCTCTTGTGTAGCATATTGTTTTATGACTAAATGTTAGAAATTTGTTTTGTTTTATGAGACAGGGCCTTGCAGTATGATCCAGTCTGGTTTTGAATTCACTATGCACCAAGGCTAACCTTGAATCCATAGAGCTTCTCCAGCCTTAGCCTCCTAAGTGCTGGGATTACCGACATGTAGAAATACTTCTGTAACTTACCTTTATAGCCCTTGTTAGTTACCTGCATTCCTTCACTGTCAATGCCTTTGTCTTCCTTCTTTTACAGTGAGCTATATTTACAATAAGAAACACAGTTTTGTTTGAGACTTAATGAAATTTTCTATATTTTGGGAGTATTTTTGTAAGAATCTTTGATTAGAGCTGTTAGGGTTTATCAGTAATAATTCCTCTTAGAAAGATGAAATCTTTTTGTGATTCTGTGTTGTGTGCTTGAATAGACCAGTTATTTTTAAATTTTTGTTAATGTTGACTATTTCTTATGTTTTGTTGCTCTCTGCTTCTTCATGTTTCTTCATTTTTGTAGTACTGTATCTATTTAATTCATTCTCTGGCATATTTAAATCTCAGATGTGCACTGGCATTATATGTAGATGCTACAACCTGCAAATTATAAGTAAAGACTAAGATTCTTTTTATTTATCTTGTTTATTTGCTTGTTTGTTTTTGAGACAGGGTTCTTGTTATGTTGCCCAGGCTGGTCTTGAACTACTGGTCTCATGTGTTCATATCCTCTCAACCTCCCAGGAATGGGGCTATAGGCATAGGCCACCATGCCTGGCCTTAGTGGTATCGTAGTTACATACCAAAAAACCTTTACTTATGCATGAGATGTGATAAATTATATACCCATCTTGTAAAGCTGTACTGGGAAATTGCAAAGTATGAAATACTAACCACAAGTTATTTTGTATCTCAGTAATTACTGTAAACCTTTGTATTAAGTGGAAAACTAAATGTTCAATGATTTCTCGTTGATTTTGATTATATTAATTGGCCCGTGTACTCAGTTTGTACTCTTTGAAACTTAAAAATATGTTGCATAAGAGCCTAAATTATTTCATGTGTATTTTATCTCCCCAATTAGATGACAAATTCTCAAATGACTTGTAGAATTCTTATCTTTGTGGCATCTCCATTACCAAATACTGGGTGATCCAAAATGTTTTCCCTAAAATTTGATTTTAGTTTGTTCTAGGACTAACTTGGCAACCAAACTCAGTATTATTTCTGGAACATGAAATAGTATATGATTTCTGAAGTGTATTATATTTAATAAGAGGCATTTTTTTCTTTTGCAGTGCTGAGAATTGAACCCAGAGTTTCACACTTGCTGAGCAGGTGCTCTATCATGGAGCTATACCCCCATAAGAAATCAGAGATCTTTGAATCAATATTAGCCATCTTTTCATTAGCTGAGGGGTAGCGAACCATAGTAGTAGAAAAGGAGATGCAAGTCAGTCTGCCCCTTCAGAAATAGGTGAGAAATGTTACTGTTTCATTGTTTGATGGAAGAGGCACAATTTTCTCAAAAATAGGGCCAGGTTTTACAGATGGCCCTTTTAAAACATGGGACTAATAGGATCAGAACAGGTAAGGGCCACACATAATTTCTTCAGAGTTCTTTGTGGTTATTTAAGAATAGACTTTGGTCCCTATTCAAGAGGGTTTTTTTTCCCTTCATTAAAGTGTAAGAAATAAGGATATTTTATGACTGAATGGGCCTTCTTAAATAATTATCTATAATAATAGCCTAACTTTGATTAGTGAAATAGCCAAGAGTCTTTTCATAGCATCATTTAACAGTTACTACTTAATTGATTTAATGGATTTTGTTTCACTCCCAGTTACTCCCAGTTAAGAACATGGCAGTTACATTCTGAAGGTAACCAGGAGTCTGTATCAAACTCCATAAATTAGGCCAGGCATGTTGGCTCATGCCTATAATCCCAGCACTCAGGAGGCAGAGACAGGTGCTACAGAATGAGTTCAAGGCCAGCCAGAACTACATAGTGAAACTCTGTCTCAAAAACAAACACAAAACAAATTCCATAAGTTAAACACTTAGTCCTCTACAAAATTGTCCTTACTTTAGATGCCAGGTGTAGTTCACATAGCTGCAGGTCACCCATGGTTTTGAGTGAACCAACTGGCTGTATTTTGGAAGTCCACCTACCTCCCTCAGGTGTAGTATTTCACAATAATTTAACTCAAAGTACTATACTGTGGTAACAATTTTATTATGACAGATACAGATCAGGAGAATGAGCCAGTGAAGAGACACATAGAGCAAAGTCTGGGAGGAAATGCAGAGCTTTTATGCCTTCTCATGGAATTAGGATGTGTTTCTCTCTGTCCATCAGTAAATTCCAGCTGCTTCAGTCGAGCCTTAGTATTCATAGTTTTTATTGAGACTTCATTGTGAAAGGCTATGATTAAATCCAGTATTTAGCTTCCTTTCCCCTCTGGAAGTGGACCTGCCTCAGAGGTCCAAACCTTTAGTCGTATGTTGGTCTTTGTGCTGACCAGCTACTGCCTAGAAATCATCTTGGGCCTGTGCACTCATTAGCATAACAAACGTGTTGTTATTAAATAAATTCTAAGAGTATTGAGGCTTTTAGCCAACAACCAAGACTAAAGACCACACAGACTATTACTAAAACTTTTGTTTTCAGCCTGACTCCCTTATTTGTGTGGAAATAATTCAGCATTTCATTAATTTTCTTGGTACTCTTATTTGGTGCTGATTTATTTATTTTGAAATATGTGCCATGGCATAATTAGAGTGGAGAATAGGTGGTATAAAAGGAACTAGTGGGCAGAGAAGCTGGTAAAGGCATTTAGAGTAGATTGTGAAAGGCATTGAATGCCATACATACTGATTTTTCCTTGTTTTCCTCCATAGTTATTGTAGACATGTGAGTACTTTTTTTTTCTGGTAGCCTTGTGAGATGGAGTAATTCTAGTGGTAGTTCAGAGAAAAAGAGGGGAAGAGATTAAAGATAAAGTTATCAGGTATATGAAATATTTCTGGCTTTTAATCTTCTAGGCATATGAAAATATATTTCTTACTCAACATCTTTGAAGCTAGTCTTACTGTAATCTTGCTTTGACCAATGGAATGTGATTGGAAGTTAATAGATATTTTTAGGTGGAAGCTTTAAGAATCAGTTGCTGATTTGTCTGAGCTGGTAATCAGTAAAGCTGGGGGAGGGGCTCCTTTAATTGAATCTTTGAGAATTCCATACACACTGCAAATTTAAAGCAAAGTCAGAAATCTGTGATTGTTTTTTTTTTTTTTTTTTTTTATGTCTCTAGATTTTTAAAGACACGGTGTAGGCCAAACTAAGCACATATATAGCAGGCCTGTATTGCCTGTAAGGGGCCAGTTTTAATTGGCCGTACATAGACGTTTATATGGTTCTCAGTAATTTCGGGCAAGTGACCCAAGAAAGCTTTCTGAATTTGGTAAGATATACATTTTAAAGAATTATTTTTGTGACTGGATTTAAAAATAATTTTATGAATTTAATACGATATACTTTATTTATTGAACTCCGAAGTCTTCGTATACCATAGATTTTGTATAAAGTAATACCCAGATTTTGGGTTTCTTACTGTAGGTCCTGGGATAGAAATGTTGTTTTAGTTATCTTAGATTTTGGTATAATGTTTTGATAAAAGGGATAATTTAACATAACAGTGGGGAAAATTACTGGAAAAAGAAATAATGCCATTTTCATTTCAGCAGTCGTAGTGTCACATACCAGTCCTCTCTAATTAGTAATAAATTTATTGCAGTTTTAATAAAGATATCAACTAGAATTTTCATGGAAGTAAATTATCAAAAATTTGTATAGGGATAAAAAGTCGAAGAATAGTAAAGAAATTACTGAAAAAGGGGAAAAAATTGCTTTGCCATATTTCAAAATGTGTTTTAATACTATATGATTCAAATAGTGTTATATTGTTAGTCAGGTAGATCGGAATGATAGAATAGAAACCTCAGAAACAGACTTGTAAATATATGGGAACTTGGTTTGCAGCATGGATGACATTAAAAGTTTGTAGTGAAGGTATAGCTCAGTTGTAGAGTGCTTGCCTACTATAAATGAATGAATGAGGAAGGGAGAGAAGAAGGGAGAAGAAATTATTAAATGATACTAAAGCAAGTTGCTTTTAGTATGGAAAACTAAAATTAGTTTTCCTACTTTATTTTGTGCACAAAAATTTATACCAAGTGGATTGGATAAATAAATATGAGCTCAAACTTTATAATTTTGGAAGGTGTACCCATTAGGATGACGGTTATCAAATAACAAAATAACAAGCGGTAGTGATTGGAGAAATTGGAACCAAGATGGACGTTAATAATGGGAAGGTAAAATGGTATAGCTGTTAGGGAAAACAATGTGGTAGGTCCTCAGAAGGTTAACCAGAGTTACCATCTGAGTCAGCAGTCCTACTTCTGGGTGTATATCCAAAAGTATTGAAAGCAGAGACTCCCCACAGGTATTGGTACACCAGTATTTTCAGCAGCATCACTTACAGTAACCAAAAGGAAGAAACAGCCCAAATACCCATCAATAAATGAATAGATAAGTGCAACATGGTATGTGCATAAAATAGACTAGTATTCAGTTTTAAAGGGTTGGAATCCTGACACATGGTTTAATCGGGATAAACCTAGAAAGTAACATTTTATGTTAAGTAAATCAGACATAAAAAGACAAAGACTGCTTGTTCCCGTGTATGTGAAGTGCCTAGAACAGGCAGGTTTGTGGGGCTGGAAAGTAGTTATGATGATTGCCAGTCACTGGAGAAACAGGACGATGGGGAGTTATTGAATGTGTGTAGAGTTTTAGTTGGTGAGGATTAAAAAAAAATTCCGGAAATGGATGGTGATCATAGTTACACAGTGTGAATATACCTAATGCCCTTGAACTGTTCACTTTAAAATGGCTTAAAATGGCAAATTTATGATGCATTTTTGCAAGAAAGACAACAATTAACTTACTACATCTTTAAAATAACATTAATAATATTTTCCACAGATGGTTCTTTGTAAGAGTTAAATAAATAACATGAACATTTCAGACACATAGTAGATATTCTTCATCCTAACTTTATTTTTGAAGATAATTTTATGCTTTATGACCTCAGAGTAGGAAAGCATAACTCAAAAGAAAGATTCATAACTGGACTACCTCAGGATAGTAGAACAAATTCTTATCTCAGACAAATTTAAAAGACTAGTAATAGAATAAAAGGAGATACTGCAACATATTCATTTGTAAAACATTCAACAAAACCATAGATCATTAAGACAAAAAAGAAAACCTTATTTTAAAAAACCACAAAATGATAATTTGTAGAATAAGAATTACCAACATGAATATGTAAAGATACCCTCACTGTGTGTTAGGAAATAAAAGCTAAAACAACTACAAATTTTTTTCTTAAAACCTGTCATATTACACATGTTAATGAAAATTTTAGGAAACAAGAATTTTCATGTGAGCCTTTTACTTTAAGTGGGGGGGGCATCATATGTTGGAGTAGGAGAAGCTGGATAAGTATTATAGCTCAGTGCTTAGAACATTACCCAGCAAATACAGTAGCAGGCAGTAAACAGTCCTGTTTCTCCAGTGACTGGCAATCATAACTACTTTCCAGCCCTACGAACCTGCCTGTTCTAGGCACTTCACATACATGGGAACAAGCAGTCTTTGTCTTTTTATGTCTGATTTACTTAACATAACATGTTACTTTCTAGGTTATCCCGATTAAACCATGTGTCAGGATTCCAACCTTTTAAAACTGAATACTAGTCTATTGTATGCACATACCATGTTGTACTTATCTATTCATATACAGTATATGAACATACTGTATGTGAAGTGTAAGTGATTGAAGTCACTTTGGAGAGCAGTTTGACATTGTCTAGTGAAGTTGAAAATACCCAAACTTCTGAGTCAGCAATTCCATTTATTCCCGTTAGAGAAATTCTTATATATGCAACAGGAGATATGTTTAAAGATATAGTACTTATTGTGTTATTGTTTGGAATATTGAAAAATTCCAAATACTTAAATATTTTTTGGTGGCCAAATGTATAAAGCAATATTAGGCAACAGGGAAAATGAATGAACTAGAGTCTGTATACCCATATGCATAACAACCCATGTACACAGATTAAGAGAAAAATAGGCAACCTGGAGACATTGATGTAAATCTGAAAAACTCAAAAGTTACACTTTTTTCAAGGATACATAATTTTATCTTATTTATTTTGTGCAGTGCTGAGGCTTAAACCCAGGGCCTCATGCATGCTAGGCAAGTACTCTATCGCTGAGGTACATGCTTAGCCTTTTTACTTTGAGACAGGATCTCACTGCCCAGGCTGACCTCAAATATTTGATCCTCCTGCCTCATCCTCCAGAGTAGCTAGGATTACAGGTGTGTACTACCGTGCCAAGTAGCATGTAATGCTTGAGTAAAAGTATTATAGGTCCCATGGAAGCACAGTCCTGTACATTTTTGTGCAGTGATGGAAACATTTTATATCTGCACTAGTATAGTAGCTGTTACCTTTGTGTCTGTTAATCACTTGAAATGTGATTAGATCAGCTTAACTGAATTTTATATTCTATTTAGTATAACTACTCATGTTCCTAGTGAGTCCATGAAATACACGTAGTGCAATAATGCGAACCTTTGGAGCTGTCAATGATACAAATACCCCCTGTGGCATGCATGCTGCAGGTTTGCCACCACTGACTTTGTGTAGCTGGGGAAGGGAGAGGATGGAAAAGGTCTGAAAAAAGGAATTAAGATGTGTTACATACATGTACCAACTCCACACAAGGCAAGTCAACGTTATATATTAAAACGTGTACTAATAAAAATTTGAAAAATTGAAAAAATGATAAGGTAAAGTAAAAAATAATCTCTAAAAATTTTAAACAAATTCTAAATAGTCAAGGTAGCTACTGGCTCTTGTATTTCACAACACAGGCCTAAATGACCCATGCTCAATGCATGAGAAGAGAGGGAGACAAGAGGAACTTCACTTTTATATGTAATGTCCTCTCTTGTTAATGCACAAAATAAGTAAGAACAAATCATAGACTAACATTAAATAACATTCAATGGCATTTTTCTTCAGTAGTCCTTTTTTAAACAACCAATTAAAACCAAATCAGAAATTCATTTTAATTGGCTTTTCAGTACTTTTTCTCCTGCCTTACCCAGGTGTTTCATATTCTTTCCTGCTTCTTGGATTTGAATGGGAAAATACTAGAAAAGTTGCTAGAGACTAGATGTTCCCAGGCCTTATGGAAGATTCTCTTTTGATTAAATTGGGAAGCTACTAGAGATTGGGCAAAGGAATTTATTTATCAGTCTTCACATTTTTAAAGAACGTGGTACCCTGGAGAGGAGAGGTAGGAAGCTAAGAATAAACACAGACAAATAGCCCGTATAATAACATTTTAAAGTAAGTTAGACTAAGGTGTCATATTTTTATCAGCAAGAGAAATTCTGCTGTGGGATATGCTGGTGTAGATTATTGTGTATGATTAATCTTTATACTGTATCTGTTACATTTGAAATGTAAGCTTTAAAAGTACTGTTGCTCAGAATAAATATGGGCTTACAAAAGGTTTCTATAAGTTTTCTTTATTCCTTGATTTCTTTAGCCTATTTATATTGTCAATGTTTATATACTGATAGATGCTGCTGCTTGCCTTTTAAAAAACCTTTTTCTTTGAGTATCTAATGTGATCTTTTATGTATTTCTAAACATTGTTAGATTATTTTGGCCATTTTCCCTTCAAATTAAATAGGGAGGGGGTCAAGAACTTTTGATAGTTTTATTTCTTTGCTGTACTGAAAGGTTACAGATTTTGTTTTAGAAAAAACACAAATGACCTTTAATGATTTTTCACTTTCTACTCTTACCTGAGCAATAGGCTATTTTAAAAAGTATATTACTAACCATTCTATTAACAGATTTGATCTGATCTTCCTACTGTAGAAAATTTTTAAGAATGAGGTCAAAAGGAAGCTAGTTAGGGCATAGTTTCTCTAGTGATCATTCTAGTGTAATTCTTCTGAATAGTTATTAAGTTGAAAAGTGTTATTCTTTAATCTTGAGGATTAGCACGTATAAGCAAAATTCTTGGAGGGTGCATTGCAGTTAATCTGTATCATTTTACTTGACACTGTAGTTATGACAGGTCTTTGAAGGGAAATTTGTGGATATTAAATTTCTATTTTGATAGGAAATTACAATAAATTATTTGAGTTAGAACATAAGAGTGGTGATATATTTTCAATTACAGCAAATTGTCCTCAAGAATTAATCATATTCTGATGAAATAAGACAAAATCAAAATTATGAAGAAAAAATGGCTAAGGTTTCAAATGTGAAGTCAAGGATATGATGAACCTATGACATCTGATTATATTTTTGATAGAATATATGAGATGAAAGTCAAGAGCAGATAGATTATTTAATACAAGAAACTCAGTCATTGCAGTATCAGATTAATATTTCAAATGCATTTTTTTTTGTTTTTTGTTTTTTTTTGGCGGTACTGGGGATCGAACTCAGGACCCTGCGCTTCCTAGGCAGGTGCTTATTCCACTGAGCTATATCCCTAGCCCTCAAATGCATATGTTTTTATGAACTTTAAAGATCCAGTCTGTGTCTTTGCCTACCCTCAGCTCTGTTTTACATGTTTTGAGTTACTGGTTATATTCTGACTTGGCATGCTGATTTTGGGTTTTATATCTTAAACTTATGTAACATACGTTTTAATTTTTGAGTTCATAGCATCATTGAGATACAGTATCTTGATATTATATCCAGGTAGAAACTAGGCATGTCAGACTGAAGTTCTGTCCTACAACACACGTTCAAGGTTGCACTTTGTGAAATGTTTCGATGATGTGCTTTGGAATATGACCCCAGAGCTTGGCAGTTGTCTCCATGGGCCATCCTCCCAGTGCTGCTTTTCAAAGCGGTGATTCCATAGGCTGTTCCTTCTAGAAGAGTGAAGTACCTGTGAAGGACGCGGTGAGAAGGCTGAGTCTCAGTAAAGAGTAAATTAATGATGATAGTTTTCCTTTTGTCTTGTTCCTTGTCTGTATATTTTCCTTCTTTTTACTGGAATATATTCTTTACCTGCCTAGGATAGCTCCCTGTTCATAACTTGTTTATCCCCAGACATAATAAATGCCAGAGCTTGGGTAACTGGAAGCAAAATGCTTATCGAAATATATAGTAGAGCTGAAATAGCTGAGTAGTACTCAACTAGCATGTGCCATTCCCTGGAATTGACCCCCAGCACTGTCTTCTACCCCTATGTGTAAAGTAAGAAAACCTGGTTTTGGAAAGAACATCATTCTCTTTTATAGAGAGGAGACATTTCTACTTAATTTCATTACCTAGTATATGTCTGTTACCACAGTGTAGCTGTATTACTATAGGGGGATGATTTTGGTTTACTTTAGTGTTCATCTGTTTCCAATATTTCTGGTTACCATTCCCTTCTTGGTTGCAGATTCTAGTTACTATATATATTTCCTAACCTCTACTTACCATGAAGCCTTTGAATATTTTATAGCCCAGTTTTTCAACAAGCCTCTGGGTTGGAGGCTTTCTGTTGGAAATGCTATGAAAGTGGTACTTACATGAGATAGCTATGTACTCTGAATAGGGAATGGCATTTCTAGTGGCGTCTAGAGTGAAAATATGGATCGATATGTAAGGTTAGATAGATCTATAAAGAGGCGTTACATGTTTCGAAAGTTGTGTAAGGTTTTCTCTATAGAATTTAAGGAAATGGAGTAGGAGCAGAGGAGAGGCAGTGGACTAATGCTGAATATCTTCTGTGTTCTGACGTAATATTTAGTCTTCTCAGTCAGTAATCGTACATAGGTAGGGATACTTACTTCCATATTTTAGGTTTGAGTCATGGAACTAAAAGAAATAGAGCTGGAATTGAAACCTAAGCCTTTTTGATGTGAAAGCTTATTTGCCTCAGGTAGATAAACTGTAGGGTTGTCACTGAATACCTACTTCATAAATTCATAAAACATAGTCTTGTAATTTTTATTGCAAAATGCAGATGAAGAGTAAGGTGTTTGCTTTTAAAGTTTTTAGGACATTGAAAATATTTAAAATGTTATTGTTTCATGAAATGGTTGGCCCATGTTTTAAGAATACGTAAGGAGTGGGTGTTTCAGCTTCTTCCTTGTGTTAATACGTATTATAACATATTGATAAAGGTAGAGGTTACAAACAGTATGACTTTTAAAAGATTTGCATTTCTGACTCCTTTGCTTACAACATTTTTCTTATCATTCAAATCAGATTACTATGCTAAACTAATTGCCAAAATATGTTGTTTTACTGAAAAAAATTATTTTGGGCAAGAAGCTTTCTTATTAAGCTAATTTCAATGACCTGTCTTGTTGTACCTTGACTTGTAATCATAGAAAAAGAGACACAGAGAGCTGTTTTATTTGAATAATAGACTTGCCAATTAGCCATCAAGTGCTTCCATCTGTGAAATTGTTGATCAGATGGGTTAGCTGGGATGTTTCCAGACTAGGGCATCATAAATGGCACTTGAAAACTGTCACTTCGATGATGAGGTTTCAAGTATTACACTGCTTGGTGCTGTGGAACCATTTTTTCCCTTTTGCAGTACCATGTTTTTTTAGAACATACTGATCCCATTTATGAATTCTGTGGCATCGAGAGAACTTGGGAGACCTGCCACTGATGTAAAATTCTGCTTAGTCTGCTTCTCTGGCCTGTGCTGGTTTTAAACCAGGGTTGTAACAGCTTCTTTCATGGCCTTCATAGTAGTGCTGGTTGGTGATCTGATTGGCACAGGCAAGCAGTGCTCGTTGCCTGTGGGCCATGGAGCTAGCATCCTTTGGCAAGTTTGTTTCTACTTTCCTACTAATATAGACTCATTTTCAAATGTTTTACTCCTTTATATAAATGTATAATAGCCTAAGGCCACATAAGTGTTGAGATTTTAGGAAGTTTTATTAGTACATGTTTGTGGTACATAATGTTTACGTTCATCGTGGGATGTTGGTATGTGTACATAACACATCTTGATTCCTTTTACTTTCCCTTCCTTTCCCCTTTTTCACCCTGGCCCCCATCTCTTGGTCCTCTAAATGTAGCATTTGTGTGAAATGGTTTTGACATCTGTCTTAGTTATCTTTCTCTCATTGCTGAGACAAAATACCCAACACCCAAAATTAAAGGAGAAAAGGTTTATTTAGCTCACAGTTTGTAGAAGTTTCCATAAAGGCCTGGTTCCAAGGCAGGGTGGCATAGCAGACAAGCATCACATAATTTGGAGTATCTGGTTACTGTATCTTTTTTGTTGTCCAATGTTTGGGTGTTATTCACTCTCAGCAAAAATGTCTGGGAGTAAATAGATAACGTTGATTAAGCAATGGGCTTCCCTTTACAAATGAGGAAATTGAGGCATGTGCTTTGTTATATTATTTTTATTTTTTTGCAGCACCCATTCACAAATTTAGTATATTGTAACATTTGAAAAAAACTGTGACTTCAGAACAGAGCTGAAAGTCTGTGTTGCTTTTAAGTGCTCTCTGCAGAGCATTAAATGGGAATATAAGAAAAGAATAGAAATAGATGTGACAGTGTGACCTGTGCTGCTTTTTCCCCAGAAGAGTGGGACATTCCCCTGTGCCTGTGACCGCTGTCATCTCATGCTTTCTAAGCATAGTTTGTTTTTTGGTTGCTTTTCCCTTAATTCCTTAGAAGCAGATACTGCATAATATTTTATTTGGTGTTCCAAATAGTATTGTGTATAGATTAATGCTTAATGAACTATAGGTAGTGATCAGCAGTATTTCTAGGAAGTTTCAGAGATTTTTGTCCTGCAGCTTTTCCTATGCCACAGAACATGTGTCTTTCCTGCTTTTCATTAGCATAAATCAGGAGCGTTATTATTGTGTTGTTGAAAATCAAGGTATTTTTGAATAGGCAAGTAGTTATTTTAAATGTTAGCCATATTAAATATACATGACATGTTACAGAATTTGGAGCTTGTAAATGGTTGTATGTTGAATACTAAATGGTCTTGCCATCTCTGTTCCTTTCTCTAGGATCTGTTCCTTTTAGCAGTTTCTCTGCCTTTCCACAGATAATCTTTATCAGTTGTGTCTGATGGAACATTCTGTGAGGGTAGAAGTATGTGGCTGCCCAGCATAGTAGCCATTAGCCACGTGTGAATTGAGTTTTTGAAAAATGATGTGATTAAAGATATGATTAAAGAACTAAATGTTTAAATTTTATTTAATTTCAAGATTTGATCTCCAGCATGCAAACAAAAATTTATTTAATTAACAGTCAGATGCTCAATATGGGTAAAAATTTATTTAATTAAAATAAGCTTAATAGCTACGTGTGGCCAATGGCTCCTGTATTAAATAATATACTGTTTAGTACACATATTCAATAACATCTCCTGGAAATTATTCCATCTTATATCCATATATATAAAGCTGGCTTGCTTTTCCATTTTAAGAATGAACTATGATTTATTCCTGTACTGATAAACACTTTTTTTTCCTACCTTTGGATTTACAGTGTTGTGATAAAGAATTCTTTGACATTATTCACCTGTATATTTTTGGAGAATAAGTTTCTAGAGTGGAATTAATGTGTTTATCAGAATAGCTTTAGATTGATGTAGAAATAGTATAGGTTTGCATTAAATGTAGGTTTCACCATTTCACATTGATCACGTTCAACATGCTAATTAATGACTTTGAGCTTGAGCTTCCTCTTATAAAATGAGCATTATAGCATCTACTTCACAATATTATTGTTGAATAATATGTGTAATGGATCTCTCAAATGGTGCAGGAGTTCAAATTAAGGGTGGTAGATAATGGTAGTTTTATTGTTATTTATTTTGTTAATACCAAGTACCTAACAGATCCAGAGGCCTGTATTTAATATAACTGACAAAAGCCTCAGAATAGCTTCGGTTAACTCATTTTAGGTTTATTAAGCTATAGGCAGTCTACTTTTTATTCATTTAACTTCTCTGCATTGTTCATAGCCATCTGTAAATTATTTTTTATATGTTAAGTTAGAATGTTTGTGGATGAACGGGCCAAACTCTAAATTTCAATTCTACATGGTGCCTTGCTTGTCAGCCATTTAATTTAAGCAGCATTGCTTGTGTTTGAATACTCTAACTTATGGCCTGTTGATAGGAAACGACACTGAAAGTACTGATAATATTTACAACAGCTATAGCTCCTAAAATTGTATGGGTTATGCAAGCACTTAGGAGTTTGGAGGTAATTTTTCTCTTTAGTATTTTCAGTTCTTTATTTGAAATAAGACCCTTAGAATTATATTGAAAAATTAAACTTTGCAGTGTGATTCCTTGACCACAGTGATTTTTAGATTGTATTCTTAGCTCACTTACAACTACTAGTGATCTCATTTTAAATTTTCTTTGACTTTCTTCATAAATATTAAAGTCAGTTGTCAACACTTTGCACTGTCATATGAGTGGATAACTTTAGAAATAACTTATTTAGAGTTATATAGAGAAAAAATTAGATAATTCCAACCCAACTTTTTATAAATTTACAGATTAAGAATCAGTTTCAAATGTGTTCTGTGTATGAGCAAGAAGGAAATATACTCTGCTCTCTTTTCTCTTTTTTTTAAATACAAGTACATAAAAGGCATATTTATATATGAAATTCAGCTAAGGAAAAAACAAATATTAAACTTTCCTACCTAAATTTAGTATTTATTTCAAAGGCATATATATATATAATATAAAACGTTGAAATTAAAATTGCTACTTTGTGGTAGACACTAGTAATCTAAATATTAAAGATTTATTGTTAGAAGTAGTAGGAGGAATAGCGCTTATGTGCCAGCCTCGATACTAAACATACACCATATGTTATCTCATATTAACCAGTACCTTGTGGTATAATTAGCCTGATTCACAAGGAAAACTGAGCCTTAGCTTTAGGCAATAAAGACTCAACCTCAGATTTAGTCTAACTCCAGAATATCTAAACTCTTCAACAGTGATTTAGTTTGGAAAAAGTTTAATCTATTCTTCGCATCAGTGGTACATGGATGACTGTCCTGTCAGGTAGTTTGTGCCAACAGGTGGGACTATCCTGTGCCTCCATATGGGACAGTCATGCATGTACTGCCCATTGTTCAAGATGGCGAGAATATAGCACGTTCACATTAGAGCCTCCCAGAAGCAAGACGTGCGTTATAGCCCTTTGCCAACATATTATGAGGTTGATCCAACTTCCTTACACATTGGAATTACATTGTGCAAATGATCATTCTTAGTTCTTGGTGATTTCATAGCTTCCGGTACAAGTGACTTTGGGCAGTAATACATTTTTTAAAGTACTGTATATATATATATCAACAGTAAGGTACATTTACAGTAATTGGGATGATATACTGGGTTTATTACTGACTGTAGGTTGACTACATGTAGTTTCCTAACACCTGTGTGTTTTTAAAAAGTAAGCTCATACCTCTCTGACTACTTAATTGTTGGTAGATCAAGAAAATTGATGAGAGGATCTAAAAGTGTTTTGTAAAATCACACAGCACTCTACAGTCTCTAAAAGATAGTGATCTCCAAGTGCTAGCATTGAGGTGAGCTGTAGAACCTTAATTAAGCATCCTTAAACTAGATTTGCCTTTTTGACCAGAATATCTCAACTCACGAAAACTGTCTTTGGAACTATTAAATTGCAAGAATTGAAATTTTCAAACTGCAGTTTATGTGTGCATGCAGGTGTTACAGTTACATTGTAGATAGAGCCAAGAGGCTTTTTTAAACCTAGAAAACTTCTCTTAAATTTTTTTTAATTAGACATTTCTGAAGGAATGTGATTTTTTAAATTTTTATTTTTATTAGTACGTATTTGCAGCACATATTGATATATTCATCATGGGAAGTTGGTACGTGTACACTATACACCCTAATTCTTTTTAACCTTATCTCTTCGTCCACTTTCTGTTTACAGAAGGCATATCTCCTTGTTTTCTGTCTTTATTTTGCTTTTATTTACACTTTGGCTTTCTCATGTAAGAGAAACCATGCAATCTTTAAGCTTGTGTGTTTGATTTATTTCATTCAACACTGTGGTCTCAAGGTGCATCCATTTTCCTATAAATGACTCAAATGTATCCTTTTTTTTTTTTTTTTTTGCGGTACTGGGGATCAAACTCAGGACCCTGCGCTTGCTAGGCAAGTGCTTATTCCACTGAGCTATATCCCCAGCCCCTCAAATGTATCCTTTATGGCAGAGGAGTACTCCGCTGTGTACAATTACAACATTTTCTTTATCCATTTTTCTGTGCATGAACATATAGTCGACCTCCAAAATGCAGCTGTTATGAGCTGTGCTACTGTAAACACGGGTATGCATATATCGCTGTAATGTGATGTCTTTAACTCTTTGGGAAAGTCACCCAGAGAATATCTGGATTGAATGGAATTTCTACTTGAACTTTTTTAGGAGTCTCCATACTCATTACCATAATGATTGTACCAGTTTATATTCCTACCTCATGTGTAGAAGGATTCCTTTTTCTCCACAATTTCACCATTTGTTATTATTTGATTTTTTTGATGATAGTCATGGTGTTCTTTTAATTTACATTTTTTTGATTGCCAGGGATTTTGAACATTTTTTTCATTTGTATTGTGTCTGTTCATTTTCTCTAGTTCTCTGAGGAATATCGTTCATATTTTGACTGGGATTGTATTGACTATGTGTATCAGTTTTGGAAGCATGGCCATTTGACAATATTGGTTCTGCCTGTCCAGGAACAAGGGATATGTATCTTTTCATTTGTGATGTCTTCGTTCTATTTTTCAGAGTACTATAGTTTTTGTGATAAAGGTCTATCACTTCTTTTGTTAAGCGTCTAAGAGGAACAGCTTTCACTTTCCCCCATTTAATATGTTGTCATAAATGGTTTTTATCAGCTTGAGATAAAGTCCTTCTACACCTATTTTCTTCAAGGTTTTATCATGAGTGGATGTTTGATTTTTGTTAAAGGCTTTCTCTGCATGTATTTTTTTTTCTTTGATTCTCCTTATGGGAGGTACTACATTTATTGATTGAATGTTGAACCATCCTTGCATTTCTGGGATGCAGCCAACTTGATCATGATGATCATGGTCTTTTTGATGATCTGTTGCATTGTTTGTTACTATCATGTTGAGCATCTTTGTGCCTATATTTATTTTAAAGCATGACCTGTAGTTTTCTTTAAAAGCTGAATTCTTAAATGGTTTTGATATTATGGTAATACTAGCACCCAGGAATGAATTTAAACATACTCCTTCTCTTTCAATTTCATTAAAGAGCTTGAGCAATATTGACATTAAATCTCCCCTGATGTTCTTGTAGGAGTCAATGGTGAATCTCCAGGCTTTTCTTGGTAGGTTTTTTAAATTACCACTTCCATTTCATTGCCTGTTACTATATTATTCAAGAGTTGTTTTCTTTGTTCAGCTTTGGTAATTCATATGTCTTTAGGAATCCATCCATTTCTTCTGCATCCTCCAATTTATTAAAGTTTGTAAAGTTACTAATAATCTAGATTTCATCTGTGCACTTTAAATTTCACCTTTTTTGTTTCTAATGTATTGATGTGGGTTGTTGCTTTGATATGGGTCTTTTTTTGGTAGGATTGAATAAGGGATTGTCTTTTGTGTATTTCAAAGAAACAGCTCTTAGAATCACTGATTCTTTGTAATTTTTTTCTATTTATCTAATTTCTGCTCTGATCTTTATAATTTCTTTCTTTGTAGCTTTAAGTTTGTATTCTTGTTTTTCTAAGTATATCATTAGCTTCTGTGTATGGGTTTGCTCTGTTCTTTGATGTGACCATTTATACCTATAATTTCCCTCTTAGGACTGCTTTTATTATGTCCTACAGGTTCTGGTATGATGTACTGCCATTATTGTTTGATTTTAGAAACTAATTTCTCCCGTGACCCATTGATATTCAAGAATGTATTGTTTAATTTTCAGGTGTTTGTATATCTGTGGTTTCTTTAGCAATGGATTTCTAGTTTTATTGCATTATGACCCATTTAGATTCTTTTGTATTTGTGCAAGCATGCTTTCTGGGCTACTGTGTGGTCTGTTTTGGAGAAGACTTCATGTGAGGCTTAGAGGAATGTGTAGTGTGTTCTTGGGGGAACACTTTAGATCCCTTCCTTCGTTCCTTCCTTCGTTCCTTCGTTCCTTCCTTTGTTCCTTCCTTCGTTCGTTCGTTCGTTCCTTCCTTCCTTCCTTCGTTCGTTCCTTCCTTCGTTCCTTCCTTCGTTCCTTCCTTTGTCCTTCCCTCCCTCTCTCCCTCCCTCCCTTTTTCTCCTTTTCTCATTGGTCTCTTTGTGATAGTGGGCCATTGAGGTTCCCAACTTAAATTGTGTTGATATTTATCTGATCCAGTAGTGTTTGTTTTATGAAGTTGCATAAGGCAGTACTCAGTGCAGGTATACTTACATTTTTTTATCTCTTCCTATTAAATTGTTCCCTTAACCGGTGAGTAATGACCTTTGTCTCCTCTGATACATTTGGTTTGAAATCTGCTTTGTCTGAAAATTGGATGACTATTCTTCCTTTTTTTTCAGGCACTCATTGCTGGAATGTTGTTTTCTATCCTTTGATTTTTAGTTTATGAATTTTGTTTTGAATTAAATGTGTTTCTTGGATGTAGCGTGTTTTGTTTCGTGATCCAATCTGCCAGTCTAGGTCTTAGATTGGGGAGTTGAGACCATTCATCCATTGACAGTTATTACGAATGATAGTGACTTATTCTTGGCATTACATTATTTTTTGTGTTGCTGATTGCTCCCGCTTAACTGCTTACCCTATTGATTCCATTATGTTTTAACATTGTTGGCTTCATTGTCTCCAGGATGTCCTTGAGAAGTTTTTTGGAGTGTTGATTTGGTGGTCATGAATTTTAATGTTCTTTGTTGTAGGAAGAACTTATTTCTCCACCAACTTTGAGAGATAGTTTTGCAGGATATATGAGTCTGAGAAGTTTTCTTTTAGAGCTTGAAATATTTCATTTCAGGGCTCTCAAGCTTTGTTTTGAGACATATGGTGTAATTCTGATGGGTTTACCTTTATAAGATTCTGTCCTTAGGTTGAACTTCTGAGACTGTGACTATGATGTGTCTTGGAGAATTTTTTTTCCTCATCCTAAATACCTGGGATTCTATGTGCCTCACTTAACTGTGTATATTAAATTCTTTTCCCTTACTTGGAATATTTACTGTTATTTCTGTAAATAGCTTTTATATGTTCATCCTGTCAATTTCAGTTAGATCTTGGTTTTCTGTGCATCATCTAGTAGTTAATGGGTACATTTTCCATGTTCTCTTAATGTTTTAAAAAATACCTCTGAGTACATCAACCCTGTGTTCTAATTGTGGTGCACTGTTCTCACACTGGTTATTTCTGTTGCCCATACTTTGAATAGGATTACTGTCTGGTGAGGTTCTGTTTGGTACCTTTTATAGGGTCTACTTCTGTACTGAACTTACTATACTGTACAAATTATTATATTGTATCTTCAATTTATATTAATAATTTTTCCCTTACATGAGTGTTACAGTGGTATAGCTTCTATCTCTTTTTTTGCACCTTTGTACTGTTGTTGTACCTCTAATATATATTTTTATTATTTCTGTTTAAATAGACTTTTTTAATTGTGGTAACAACTATATATAAAATACACTTTGTGTTTTTGTCTTCTTGAGATAGGGTCTCGCTATGCAGTTCAGGCTGGCCTTGAGCTCACTTTGTAGCCCAGGGTGGTCTGGAATTTTCAAAGATCCTTCTGCCTCAGTCTCCCAAGTGCTGAGATTACAGGCATGTGCCACCATGCACGGCCTAAAATATACTATCTTAATCATTTTTCAGTGAATAGTTGAATGGCATTAAGTACAGGCACATTGGTGTGTAACTATCACAATTCATCTACATAATTTTTAATAGTGTTAAACTGAGACTTTTTACCCATTCAAAAATAATTCTCTTTCTACCGTCTCTCTTCTTGTTTTCATCCCTGGCAACTCCCATTCTATTGTCTATTTTAGAATCTAAAAACTTCAGGTAACTTGGACAAGTGCATTCATACAATATTTGTCGTTTTGTAACTGGGTTATTTCACTTTATGTAATATCTTCAAGTTTCATCCATTTTGTAGTATATGTCAGAATTTCTTTTTTTAAGAATAAATATTGTATGTGTATTGTATTATTGTATGTGTATATAGTGTCTTTTGTTTACCCATTGTTCCACTGATAGATAGGTAGGCTTTTTTATCTTTTGGCTATTGTGAATAATTGTGCTGTGAATGTTGGTACAGTAATACCTGTTATGAATCTCTAATTTCAGTTCTTTGGAGGTACACTGTAGAATTGCTGAATCATATAGTGTCTTTAGTCAGTTAGTGCATCTCTAACAAACTGCTGTAACCTGGGTGATTCAAATAGTATTTCTTACAGTTTTAGAATCTGGAAGTCTTGAGATCAAGTGTCAGTGTGATTAGTTTCTGGTGAGGGCCCACTTCCAGGTTTTACACTGGTGGCTTCCTATTATATCCTCACATGGTGCAAGAAGATAGCTCTCTAGGGTTTCTCTTATAAGGACACTAATCCTATTCATGAGGGGTCTGCCCTCACCACCTGATTATCTCTGTAAAGCCCATTAGACTATAGAATTTCAATACATGAATTTAGGGCAAGGGACATAAACAATCATACAGTATGGTAATTTTTTTTGAGTAGTTGCTATACTGTTTAATCTCTTTAAAAGGAGCCAGCAAAAGCAAAAATCATATTTACCCAAGTAGTTGTTATTTTGTGTTGCCCTTTCCTTTGTGTAGATGTGTATAACATTTCAGTTTAAGAATATGAAAAAACATAATTTTATGCAGTTATTTATGGTTCTGTTTACTGTCTTTTGGTTTGTGTGTTTCATTTTCTATTGCTATACCTTCTAGTTCATTAATTTTTTCTTGTGTAAGTTTTACTTTTATGTTAATCCCATCTAGTATACTTTTCATTTGGTAGCATTTTTTTATTCTGGCCAGCCATTGACCTTCCTAGAGATAAAGTTCAACCAACCATCTCTGAATTTACTCTCTTTTATCCTGTTGCCACTAATATAGTGTGGTTTTATATCGTTTGATTTGAGTGTTTATGCTTTGTGTCCCTGCTTAACTTTTTGACAGTTTTAATAACTTTCATGTCTTTGCTAATTGTGATACCTATGTTAATTCTTGTTTTCAGTGGATTGTTTTATCTTTTCACTGGGGGTCATATTTTCTTTCCTCTTTAAATGACTGGTAATTTTTTATTAGATAACTGACATTGTGAATTTTATCTTGTGTATTGGCTTTTTTATTTTAACAGTTATTTTTGATATTTATTATGGGGTGCGGTTGAGTTACTTGGAACTTTTCTGAGTTTTTCTAGTTGTGGTTTTACTATTTGTCACCTGAAACTGGTACAGTGCCCTATTTAGAGGTCATTATTCTCCACTATTATTATATGTGCTGCTGAAGCAAGCACTGTTCTCCACTATTGAAGTAAAACTCTTCTAAGCAGTGACTTGTGAATTTTGAAGTTTTCATTTGGTGTTGGGAACAGTCAGTTTCCAGGAGATAGTCAGTTGGAGGAGATAGATCTCTTCCCTCTAATCCTTTTGTGCGATTGCCTAGACTTTCGTAGTTTTCCTTACACACGTCCTGTCGGTACTTAGGTGAGTGCTAATGAGGTAAGAGCTCTAGGGCCGTTTTTCCTTTTGCAGCTATTCTGTCTGTGGTACTTAATCCGGTAACTTTGGCTGTTTTGGTCTTCCAGTAATTTCAGCTGTCACCTCAGCTTAGTCCACTGCACTGCCTTGGTTCTTCTCCCATGTACTTACTTATTTTCTTTCTTTCTTCTTTCTTTCTTTCTTTCTTTCTTTCTTTCTTTCTTTCTTTCTTTCTTTCTTTCTTTTTCTTTCTTAAAGATGAGAATATAAACACAAATAACACAAGAACAATAAGGAAATACACAAATTATGGGAAAGATAGTAGGGGGTTGATAATTTTCCATCATATCATCTTTATATTTGTTACTCAGTTATCTCAAAGACAATGAAGGAAATACACAATTATACAGAAGATAGTAGGGGATTCACAGTGGCTGTTGTATTGCATAATGTTATCTCCACATTTCTTACTCAGTTATAAATCAGTATAACACAAACAGTAAAGGAAACAGAATGATAGAGCAGATATTGGGGAATGAAAAGTGGATGCTGTATTACAAAATGGTGTCTTCACTATTGTTACTTGGTTACACAAATGATGGCACATTGGATTAATCTAACAGTTTTCTCCACCCTCATCTCCATTGTTCTCCCACACAATCAATCGTCTTCCCTCTGACAATAACTGTACTTTTGGGGGAGGCACACGGCTGCTTCAGATTATGCTGTAACAAACATGGGTGCCCTCAAATTACTATGGCACTAGGTGGAAAAGCACCCATCCTCAAAGATGGTGCATATGCAGGGAACCAAATACACTGTGGTCATACATGACTGATAAGCCCTCGAGGCCCTTGGGGGTCTAGTCCAGTCTGCGGATTTGCCTCTGCAGACTGCCGGGCCCCACCTCAATGAGGTGCTCCCGGGGGTCTGGTCAAATCCGTAAGGTCAACCCCGCAGACCACCGGGCTCTTGAGTTCTTGAGGTCACCCCTGAGCACCACCGGACTCCGCTCCAGTGAGGCGCTCCCAGGGACCCGGACCAGTTTGCAGGGTCGTCGTCCGTGGTGTCCGGCCCCCCACCCCCCAACCCGCAGACTGCTGGCTTCTGCTTGAATGAGGCACTCCCAGGGGCCCAGTCGAGTTCTTGGGGTCGCCCTCAAGCACGGCTGGGTTCCACCCCAGTGAGGCACTCCCAGGGTCCCCTGTTCCTCTATGTGGAAATTCTCTCATGGCAGTAAGCAAGGGTAGTAGTAAGGGCCCACCTTGGTTCCCATTTCCTAGGGATCGCAGTCCTTTGTTGCCTGATCACTGTGGCCTCTTACAAACTATTGTTTCAAATGGTTTTGGCTATTTTTATTATTTTTGATTTGTCCAATTTTAATTTGTTTCAGGGAATGGAAATTTAATCTCTGTCACTATCTTAGACTAATTAAATGCCACTTTTATTTACTGTTTAATGGGAAAATTGTGTTGGAATATGTATTCTATGCAGTTTTCTACTTAGACATTGGGGAGCTTAGTTTTAAAATACAATCTAGATTTTAAAATTTGCTCATGTAGTTAATTGAAAACGCTTTTTTCCCTCTTAACATTCAATGACATTAAATGTTAACGTAAGGTTGAGACCTGTATTGCTTTGTGGGTACTTGAAATTGGACATAGAGGGCAAGATTTCTTTTTCTTTGTGTGTGTGTGTGTGTGTGTGTGTGTGTGTGTGTGTGGTGCTGAGGATTGAATTTAGGGCCTTGTGCGTGCAAGGCAAGAGCTTTACCACTTTAGCCACATCCCCAGTAAGATTTCTTAAATAAGATGGAAAAAACAAAAATAAAGGGACAAGCTGATTTTGACACTTAGAATTTATTTTCCTATAAAAATGTCGTCAAAAACAGGTAGTTCACATTTGTGGAGCACTTACTATATGCCAGACGCTCTTTGAATTCTAAGTATTTTAAGTCTATTAAGTCATTTAATCTTTACAACTCTTGTTGAATTATTGTTATAATCTTTGTTTTTGAAGTCTGAGACATGAAGAAATGTAAAGGCCACTGATTGGAAAGATTTTCTAGCAGTAATTGACAAAGCATTAGTTATCAATATATATTTTAAAACAACAAAAAAGATAACTCATTTAAAAATAGCAAAAGACGAAGAAAGAAATTAATGTCATTTGTAGGAAAATGGATGGGACAAGAAACCATTATGTTAAGTGAAATTAAGCAGACTCAGAAAGTTAAATATTTCATGTCTTTTCTTATATGAGAATCTCTATAAATAAATAAAAGAATGAATAAGCAAGTGAGAAATGATAGGAAATCGGGAGGTAAACTATGGGAGATGGAAAGAATATGAAACAAACCCCACTATTATGTAATAGTAGCTTATACTAATAAAATAATAAGGTGAAACCATAGGCAAAAGATAACAACATTAGAACAAACATGAATGCTCTGTAAGCACATATAAACCACTAACAGTATACGACCACCTTGGAAAACATTTTGATGGAATCTTACAACAATAAAGATCTGTCTACCCTCTGAACAAATCTCCTACTTATATTCCCTAAAGAAAGTCCCTCATGGATACTAAAACATTCATAACAACATTGTTTATAACAGGGTTTGGTAATCTTTTCTTAAAGGGCTCGATAATATTTTAGGCATGTGAACCATTTAATCTCAATGAAAAGTGCAGTCTGCTCTGCTATTCATGGTACTAAAGCAGCCATCATGCAAAAATGAATGGACCTGTGTTCCAGTAAAATTGTAAGACTCAGTCAGCAGGTTTGCCCACAGGCTATAGGCAAACCTGGATTCCTACTTTGTAATATTAAAAAAAAAAATTGAAAACAACCTGTACAACAGTGCAACAACATGTAATTGTGCTTAGCAGTAGAATTTTGTACAATGAATGATTTTCATGTTTCAGCAGGTTTAGTTCATACTAACAAGGAAGAGCAAAGCATAATTTAGAAACATGCAAAATAATACTGCATTACCTGTGTATAGTTTTATAGCAAAAGTATAAAGAAGTACATGCTACTCACCAAGATTAGAACACTGTAGTGGCAGCATGTGGAGTTATGGAGTAAGGATTGAGTCAGTGAAGGGAAAAGGATACAGGGTGCCTCAGTCCATCTAACTGCTTTAATGTTTTATTTCATAAGCTGGGTAGTGAGTTTATTATAGTGTTCACTTTACTTTTTGTGTTTCTTAATACTGGATAATGAATTTTAAAAGTAACAAACTAAATTACATTAGTTAGAAAGAAAATATTCATTGTTCACTCTGTGGATGGATCTCACTTAGCTCACTGTTCTCTACTGCTCACCTAACTACCTCATTGGCCTCTTTCATACCCAGAGGCAGCTTTGTACTCTTAGGCCTGAGGAAGATCAGATCTCTTAAGTAAATGACCCCTGTGCTCTGGCTGCTGCCTAATTGGTTTGCTGTCTAGTTCTTTTTTCTCCAGCCTGTCATTTGGTCTTTTGGGTATACTTACCCTTCTGAGAGAAGGGACCTGAAGTTCTACATGGAGACCACACAAGTAGAGGGTTGTCTTTGGCATTTTCATGTATTCCTGGCTCACAAGTAATAAAATGTCTGCTTGGCATGTTTGTGGATGAGACAATCAAAAATAAAACCTAAAACTATTTTGAGGTTGAAGTTATTTATTGCACATTTGTTAAGGTATGTTTGATACTCTTTCTTTAATGTAGAATTCTTTCAGTTGTGTCCGTAACCTTCTTTAAACATTTTTTGACTTTTCTATGAAGGTGTTCTACTAGGTAACAGTAGTAGTGTGCAGAACACTGACCAACTGACTTCTGTGAAGTTACAAACAAGTGAATGGCAGGCCTTTCTGGAGTGTTTGATTTAATGGAGACCTACTAGCAAGATGAGAAGAGTATATGGCACAAACAGTTAGGGCAGCTGAAAAATGCTGCTTATTGGGTGGAGAGGAGTCTAGTGTCAGCCAGACTGGGTGATGATATGTGTGTTAGAATAGCAGGGCTATAGGCTCCGTGTCCTCTGAATTGTGAATACTTGTCTACAGTAAAAGACCCATTTATCATTTAGTGGATGATTATTTTAGCATTTAGAGAAAGAAGATACTTCAGAGTAGATACTCCTTTATAAAAAAAAATGAGAATGTATCTATATCATTAAGGTATGTGTTTTCCAAGAAAGAACTGTGGATGTTTGGTGAGGGTGGGTTAATCTTCAAGATATTGTTTATTTATTTATTTATTTTTTTTGCGGTACTGGGGAATCGAACTCAGGACCCTGCGCTTGCTAGGCAAGCGCTTATTCCACTGAGCTATATCCCCAGCCCCAAGATATTGTTTATTTAAAGATAAAGAAGTGGTAACAGATTTTGAAAAATTTATTGGTATGTATGATAACATAAAGAAGTCACTCTTAAATTTTGGAACAGTTTTAGAATATAAAGTTCTAATACTTGGGGATACGTGGGGATAAGGTTGCTAGGGTTAGCAAATAAAAATATTAGATGCCTAGTTAAATTGGAACTCGAAATGCATATAATACATTTACATATATAATTTTAATACATGTGTATTCCAAATAGTGCATGGAATATACTTATTAAAAATATCCAAAATTCAAATTTAAGAACAATCTTAAATGTGAAGAGCTTCATTAATTTATATCAAAAAGGAAATAAACCCATCCCACTAGGACTATGTTATGATGTTTAGTTTTAAGGGCATAACTGCTATAATATTTTGGTCTTAAATTGTTCTTTGAGGAGGGCCTAACCACCTACTTGCAAACCAGATAGAATGTTACTACATCTGTTTTTACTTTGAACATTCTAATGTCTGATCTTGATTTGTCAATATAGTAGAAAGGAAAGGTGATCTTAGATCAGTGGTCGCAAACTGTTTAGAGCTACCATGGATACAAACAATCCACTACAGCACACCTTCCATAGGTTCACCACTACTGTCTTAGATAATTTGTAACAAGACCTAAAACAAAATTAGTTAAGATGAGATACAGTTAACTTCGTGTTCACATAACCGTGTATATTTAGTCACCAGAGTGTTATATTACAGATATAAAAATATTAACATTCTGGAGATTTGGAGTATCATCTGAAGGTGTCCCTTCTGTTGATACTTCCCTAGCTGAGCAAGGTGAAGCTGAATCTATATTATACTTCTCTGTTTCTCGCAGATAATTTGTCCCCAATTATTGTACCAAGATGCTTGCATCCTAAAATGATCTTGAGTGTATTTCTTACCTTCTATAACTGCCTGTGCTTAATTCAGGCCTTCTGTAAATCTCACCTGTATCTATTTTGTCATCAATCTTCCGAAATCAATTTTTTATATCACCAGCCAGAAATGCCAGAGTCCCTAAAATGTGGAAGTGATTATTTTACTCATTTATTTAAGCAACCTGAATAAGGCCTCTTCACTGTTGGATAAAAATTATAGTCATAAAGGCCGCCATATAGACATTTTCAATGGGATGGGGTCACAGGGTCCTCCTAAAAGGGTGTGATCAAAATCATTTGGGAATTTTCTAAGATGGCAGGGATAGGATGCTATTGTGAAGGTGAGAATGGCCTGTCACTTAGCTATGCTAGGCCAGAAAGGTCATGGACTGTACGTCTTTGCGGAGTGACCCTGCAGTGCTTTTATGAGTTTTGGGCCCTACGTTTTTGGTCCTTAATGATTTATCTCCTGCTTCCACCTCCTTGTATCCTAAACTAGCCGTATTTGTCATTCCTGGAGTGTCCCATGCCATTCTCCTTGTCCATTGTAGGAATTTGTAATGTGTTCTTTCTGAATGAATGCTCTTTGTCTCTATTACTTGTTTAGTAAGTTTACTTCTAACTTGCCTTCCAGATTGCTTACATGATCCTTTTCCCTTTTCGTGTCCTCCCAGAATTCTTTTATGGTGTATCAGTTGGGATGGCTCGGTCATTGTTTGTAACAACTTGTAGATCTCAGTGACTTAAACCCTCAGTGCTTTCTCTTTTACTCGTGGACACAGGTCAGCTGAGTACTCCATTTTGTGGTGTCATTATTCATGGACTCAAGCTGGTCACAGTGTCACTGAACAATGGCTCTTAAAAAGCCATCACTGAAAATGACATGGGTCACTTCTTTTTCATTGGCTAGAAGCAAGTTACATGTTCACACTTCCAGAGATCAGGAATGTCTCCAAACCTGACGAATTTCTCTATTTCATACTTCTGTGACGCTCTGTAAATGGATGTATCTCGGTTAAAATTATTATGGAACTCTGTGGTAATGTAGAAATTTGATGCATTTGGCAGTTAACTCTGGACTTCTGAAATTTCAAGCCAGCTGTATGAACAGACTCACTTCATGTCATCTCATTAATCTCATAGTAATGAAATCCTTCGCTTTATAGGTTTGTACTGGGACCCTCAATCCTGGTTGTGTCTTAGAATCATTCAGAGTTACAAAAAGGAAGGAAAAAAAAGAAGCCAGAGCTTCACCGTGAGGCAGTTAAGTCAGAATGCCTGAGGTGAGGCCAGGTATCTGCATTTTTAAATTCCTCAATTCTGAAATGTAAACAGCATTGGCTTACATATTTGCAAGAACCACTGGCTTACATATTCAGTGTTTCCTGGAGAGGCTCTTTGAAAATTAGGCCTTCCTTTTATTATAGCATCAAGACTTACTCTCTTTCCTATTACTTTGGCACAAACCTATGTTAGACAGTCATTTCACAGATACTCCTACAATACATTTTAAGAACCAGCACCACAGCTCACTTGTGTATCAGCCTAGTGTATGTCATGTCTGTCACACAGGTCCCAAGTCTTTTTCTTCTCCCATGCCCACATTTACCTGTCCTTGCACTCCTTATCTGAATGGAATACTCTTTTTAAAATGTATTATTATTTCTTTGTATTTCTCTTCTTTAATGGAAAGAGAGAAGTAGTATTTGAGAAATACAACAAAGTACCTACATAATGCAGGATGCACATAAACAGGCAAGGTTATTAGCATTCATTGTAGCACCTCCAGGGCTTGACTTTCGTGATAGCTTAGTGTCGCTGACAGCTGGTCACAGTTGCATCCACTTACCTTTCAGCTCCTTTGATCAGTGATCCACCTAATTCCAGCTGTGAGCTCTGTCTTCTCTTCCAGTGGTGCCCATTACTTGAATGTCTATAATCAGCTTTTTGTAAATTTGTTGAAAGAATATTTTTTTCTGAGACTATATGTTACAGAGGAAAACCAGGCTTTAAGTCTGAATCATATATAGTGTTTGTACAAATTCTACAAACTGGAGAAGCACTTTATGTCTCAATAATGAAATCTTATTTGTTATAACATATTAACACTTTATATGAATAACACATAATCTTTTTTTTTTTTTTTCTTTTGCGGTACCAGGGATCAAACTCAGGACCTTGCGCCTGCCAGGCAGGCGCTTATTCCACTGAGCTATATCCCCAGCCCCAAGTTTTTTCTTGTAACTGTGTGTTTCTTGTAGGGATGTCAGAGAACTCCAAACTGATTTATATTCTTAAGTGGTAGATATTTTTCAAACTCCAAAAGTATAGATAAGGCCCACTTACCATCTTTAAAAGATTGACTTTAAAAAAAAAAAAGTTATGACTTAAAAAACAAAGCACCCATTGAAATTTAAGCAATATCAACACATATTTGACCCATTAATATTTGTAATTTAGTCAGCCCATTTTATTGTTTGGAAATATTTGAATGTGAATGAATAGGGTAGTCGATATTTTAAGTCTCTTTGCTTTTTGATGTACCATTTTTTTCTTGGAATGCCTTATACTGTCTTGCCCTCTATTTTTGCTTGGAAAAGGCCTGCAATTCTTCAGTTCTTAACATAAGGGAAGATTATATCAAATGGATTGCTATGACTTCTGTATTTCCTGTACATGCCTCCGTTTTTGTACTTGATCTATTATGTTGTAATTATGGCTTTACTGTTTTTTTGCCTGCCTTCTATTTTGTAAGCTTTTTAACTGCGTTCCGCTATATAGCTACTACATGGCATATAGACTTTAAGTCTGTGATTACAGAATGTATAAGTAAAAATACATGTTCTATGTTTGTTTATAGGTATGTATGTAACATTCCATCCATGGACTTGCATAGAATAATTTAGAAGATAATTAAAGAATTGTGAATTATGGATTGTGATTTACAGATATTTGAATTATGGACTCATTTGTGGTTACTACATTTTACATGTTTTATACTTTAAATAAATAAATTCATTTCAGTATGCTTGAACAATATTTTACCTTTTTTTTTTTTTTTTTTTCTGAGACAGGGTCTCATTTGTGTAGTTCAGGCTGGCCTTGTATTCAATATATAGCCCAGGCTGGCCTTGAACTTGGGGAGTGCTTCTGCTTCAGCCTCGTGAGTGCTGGGATTATAAGTGTGCAACACAACACTGGCTTGAACAATATTTTAGAAAGGGATGGAACCAATGGTGCTAAGAACCTTGACACTAGTTGTAGTGTTTGTTGTGGAACAGTTCTGATACCTTAATGTTTCTTTGTAGGACCTTCAAATTCTTGCTTGATTCTTGGCCCCTATTTCTAGGTATAGCAGCATGTTTTTGTCATTTCCAGATGTTTGTTGTTATCTTCTGGTTTCCAGAGTTTGAACTGATACTCTATAGATAATGTTTCTTTGAAGTGAAAGTTATCAAAACACTGTGCTTGCCCCTTTCTTAATACAAAGGAGGAGGGTGATACCAGAATGAAGGACAGTCAGCCCCTGTTGTGGTGGGACAGATTACATAGATATCTAGAGTGATTGGTAATCATGGCATATTTCTCTCTCTCTCTCTCTCTCTCTCTCTCTCTCTCTCTCTCTCTCTCTCTCTCTCTCTCTCTCTCTCATATATGCACACACACATTTTTAAGTAGGTGAAAATTGTCTCAAACTGACTTACCAAGAGTGGTCTTCAAGGGAAAGAAATACCACTGGGCATTGGGCTACACCCTTGTATTATTTTGATCAAGTCTCTTTATAACCATGTAACGGTGTCATTTTGTCCTTTTTTCCTGCTGTTACATACATCCTTTCACCCCATTGCCTGTTTCTGTCTGAAAATTTTAAATTCTCAAAATTTTGATCATAGGGCAGGCACTTAGATTTGCTGTAATGGAGGGGCTCGGTAGGCCCAGGGAATGAAAGTGTTCAGAGAGGCAGGAACTGGGTTTGTCACACAGTTGGAGGACTTAAAAGAGGATGTGCGTACGTAGGAGAGGAATAATACAGAGTATGATGTGAGCATATAGTGTAAGTCCCATTTTTTTAATACCCTTAAACGACTGCATTTCCTGTTATTATCTTGGCCTTCACTGATCAATAGCTAATGAATAAGTGTATCACTGGTAATAATTACTCAGGAGCCCAGCTATATTTCAACAATGGGTAAGATTATGTTTCTAATATCGTATTAGTAATTATTAATATCATAAGTACATAGTGTTAGATATAATAGGTTTTTAAATGTTTAGTTTTTGCTCGGTAGTTGATATTTCTATACATTCAATACTTTCAAGATAAATCAGATTTGCAACATATGTATCTTAATTTTTAATTGTAATATTTAGAATATTTTAATATAATTTTTATTTAAAATTCCTATAAATAATTAAAATATATGGGAATATCATATTTATAAATGTGGAATTTGAAAGGTAATGCATTATTTTGACATTTCCATTCTTATTTTCTTTCCTTTTTATCTTTTTTTTTTTTTTAAGAATTAATGTGCCATCTGGAAACCTGAGATCCTGCCATAAAAGGAATTTTGGCTTTTTTGGCAACTAGTCATCAGGATATGCTGTGACTGTGCACCTTATCCAAATAATGAAACATAACTAGAAAGGTGTATTAACTCTATGTTTCAAACTATTTCTGTATTGAGGATTTCGATGGACATTATGGGGATAAAATATTAGTGTTACTATTCTGTCCGAGCATTAAGAAAATTAATGGTAAACTTATAGATCTTCAAACCTAAATGTAAATCGAAATTCTATATAACTAAGGGGTTCTGAGCTATTTCTAAGTGCTATATTCTGAATCTTCTTTTCAATGTTAAAATAAGTAAATACAATTAGTTTATGTTCTTCAGAGGAGAGAGTTGCACTATTACACTGCAATTAACGTGCTGTGTTCTTCTCTTCTGAATGATATGGTCATTGGAACTGTCAGCCAAACGGCTTTATTTATTTATTTATGGAACACTTTTTTTAACTCTAAAAAGTAACAAGTTTTTTTAAAAAAAATTAATTGAGAGAAAAAAGCCGAAATCATGCACTGAAGGGGTTAAGTCAACATGAAAGAATTCATTTCCACTTTAATGACCTAGCCTTGCTGGGTTGGGCCGATGGGGAGCATGCTGCTGACTGGTACTCCTATTGCCAATTAACACCTCCTAGAACAGGTTGCCTAAGCTAGTCATTGAAGCTAAGGCAGGAGAAATAGTTTACATGCAGCTTGTTTTTCACACTAGTTGTTTAATACTCAAAAAATTAAAGTATTAAAAGGTTGTTTCTTACCTTGCTGGGCAAGAGATGAATAGTACACTGGTGGTTATTTATATGTTTTAATTCACTTAGTTTGTGTTCAGTTTTTGTTTTTAGGGGTCTTTTTTTTTATTAGGAAAACAAAGATATTGGCTTCATCAAATTTTCTGACAATTTGTTGAGCATTATATTGAATATCATAAAATTCATTTTTTTCTGTTAACTATTCAACATGTATTGTCTGTTTAGGTTTTTTGTTTTAAAAATATAGCCATCTCCATTTTTTAATAAAGTCTATGTTCTCTGTTAAAAAAAACATGTATTTTACCAGACTTTTAAAAATAATTTAAAAGTACAAGAGCAAATACGCACTTTTAAACTTAGTGTAATATTTTAATGCTGTGATTTTGTTATAAATGTTGACGTGTATATTGTCAGTTCCCAAGAACAGTATATTTAGATATTTTGGAATATTGCAATTTAGTGATACTATTTATTTCACATTTTTTAAGTGACACTGGTTCCTGTCTAATCAGCAGGTACTTTAATAACATAAAGTTAGCTAAATAATTGATATCAGTTCACACCAATAGTAAGGTGGAGTAATATAACTAATAGTGTTAACAAAGTTGTTAAAAGGCCTGAGAAGGTAACACTCTGCGGCCTTAGCTTTTATGCTGTTACAATGGCAAGTGCCTTGTGTTTTTTGGTATTGAGTTTTTTTTTCCCACTTAGTCAACAAGGGCTGCCCAAGTAAAAGTCACAGCTTTTTATGTTAGATCGGATTTTATTTACGTAAGTACCTCTTTAGTTGATACTAATGCCTTCAGTTATTAGATGTTATTATAAGACCTTGAAGTTTAATTTACATCTCATTCAACCTCCAAAAATTATTTCCTCTTATAGTGGTGAAATAGTTGTTAGAACGTCAGCAGAGTTAACTTGAATAGTTCACACACCGTGGAAGCTGATAATTTTATAACTATGCTGTTGATTAAGCACCAGAAAGCCACTTGTTCAGTTACTATTTTTTATAATATTAACAACTTAAGCCTGTTTTTAAAATTAAAAATATATTGGAAGCCAGATTTTCATTTGATTTGCATATTTTTTTCCTAAATTTATCCAGCAGTTAGCTTAGGTTTTTAAACAGAGCAGGTTCCTAATAAAAGACAGATGATTGAAATGATTCAGTACACTGCATTCGTACATTTGGTCTGCAGTAGGACATGGGTGACTTGCCCTTCCATGAGGGGTCCACATGTCCCTTTCGCTTGAATGTGAGAATAGCCTAACAATAGTTAAAGCCAACTTGTTTCAGTTTCTATTTGTGAAAACTTTTGTTTCCTAAAACAGATACACTAGTATGAGGGATGAGGGTCTGTCTGTTAAAAGGACCTAGAAAGTTTCTCTGGCTGAGAGGTGAAAACCACTGACTGCTTTTGTTCTTCTGGGAGAACCTCTTAATCCCAGGACTCTGTTTCTGTGGCCACTGCATCACCTTGACTACTCCTACCCTGTGTATTTCTCCTCACTGCATCTCCTGATCCATAATTTGTTTTTTATTTAATATTTGAAACAGTGCTATACCTCAGTGCTTTTATTTGCCCCAAGTATATCCATCTAAATAAAAAGCCATGAAATATCTTGAAAATTCTTCATATTTGAAACTTGCTTCTAAAATGTATTAGTGTCTAATTCTTGTTATTATATATGTTCATTTCTTTAAAATATGTTGAGTAATACTCAAGTAATTTTATATGCTCATATGTACAACCATGGCTTAATTTTCTAAGCAGGTGATATATTTGAAAACTATTCTTGCTTTGTGTTTATCAGTTGTATCATGTGATTTTTCCATAATCTCATGTGCTTTATTTGGCTTATATTTTCCTGCAGTAGATTTCGATAAAAATTTTTGCTGTTTTCATGAGTTGCTGTTTTCATATTAGCGCATACACTGTGTTAGGAGTACATCCGTTCCTGCACTTTGCTCTGCATAGTGTACTGTGCCCGTCTGGATTTCGGAAAACAGGGAGACGCAAATGCTTTTGAGTGAGAAGAACATCCTAAGTTTTCTTTCCATTTTTCTTAATAGGAAATGGTTCTGGGTGGTAGAGAATTCTAAAATTTAAAAACTGGGAAAGTACTACCCTCTCAGAGTAAAAGTAGAGTTAGGCACCTGAAAGTGGCAAAAGCGTATATACTAGGAGTCAGAAATAGCATCTTCATCCCGGTAAGACTGTGTGGCCCATGGGGTGATTTGGAAAACTGAGGTTATACGATAATAAACAGATTTTTTTTTTTCCATCCTAGGATTTCACTTTGAGTCTTTAATACTCTAGCATACAAGGTAAAGTGGATAGACATTACACTTCAGATTTGACTAGAAATAAACACTATGTGGAATTAATTTGCAACTTCTTTTTTGAAAGTAAATAATTTTAAAGCCTCTGTCACACTGAAGCAATAATAAGTTGATATAAGTCTTTGATTACTGAATGTAAGGACTAATGAAGAGTCAACAGAAGTTTTGCTTAAATACCTAGTTTGAGACTTAAGATCTTAATTAGATCAAATTTGTTTTTGAAGACACTGAATTTGAGACGTCTTCTGTGGGAGACAGTGTAGTGACTGATAGTAGGTTAGAAGGGAACCTGATCTTAATATCTTCTGATTTAATCGTTCATGAAATGTTTGAGCCCTTTGTATAGTATTCTTTACCAATGTTTAAGTCTAACTTACTAACTCAGTAACTTTTTGAAATGATAGCTTAGACCAGTCAAGAATTTTCTTATATTAAACTTCTTTCCACTGTCTCCAATGCATCTTTCTATGCATTATTTAGTCTAATTAGTGGTTCTCAAACTTTAGCACACATTGGAATTACTGGGAGAACTTTAAAGCCACGATTTTAGACTATGCCCATAGACATAGCTAACAAGTCCCCAAGGGATGCTGGTGGAGCTGGCTTAGGGCCTATACTTTGCGAACTATTAGTATTTAAACCTTGTCTTCTGACCACTTCTCAGATATTTGAAGAGGGCTATCTTGGACCTTGGGACTTTTCCAAACTTTATCCAGTTCTTTTGAACATTTCCTATATCATGATTTTTATGTCACATTCCTGTTTGAGGTAACTCATTTTGAGAATGGACTCTCTAAAAGTGGAATCCCTTACTTAGAAGCAAGAACTGTCTAAAAACAAGGCTGCAACCTTGAGCTCTTTAAAATATTTAGACTAGTAAACATTTCCACCTACCTCATTTTATAGGCTAACGCATAATTTAACTCCTGTTCTTATCAAGGCTATCAAAAAGGAGAGCTATCTGTTGCCATGGTAATGTACTTGAGAACCATACTCCTTTTTGTTCCTCAGCCTCACTGGCATATTTTGACAGAGAAAATGGTATGTTTTGGTGGAGGGGATGACTGAAGATTGAGTCCGGCAATGTCATATTGAGCTCTAGTAAAGCTCTCCCACTTTGGAGACAGTTTCCCAAGGCTAGGCTTGAACTTATGACCCTCTTATTTCAATCTTACAGAGTTCTAGGATTACAAGCATGCACTACCACACCTGCCTTAAAATTGTATGATTTTAATGTATACAGTGTGATGATTTGATACATGTATATCTTGTAAAATCAGTACCACCATCAGATTAGTTTATCTGTGTCATCTCCACATACTGTGTACATCGTTTGAGCATGTTCATCTTATAACTCAGTTCATACTCTTTGACATATTTTTTCCACCTTCCCGCCTCCACCAAACACGATTGTACTGTTTTTGGTCAAATTTTTAAGATTCCACATATAAATGAGATCATGTTTTCTATGTATTATTTACTTCCCTTAGCATAATGTCCCCAAGATTTATCCATGTTGCTGCAAATGCTCGGATTCCTTTTTTAATGGCAAAGTCATATTCCAGTGGAAATAAGTATTACGCTTCCTTTTTGTCTACTCACAGAAATTCAGGCTGTATCCATGTTTTGGCTGTTGTAAATGGTATTGCAGTAAACATGGCATGCAGACCTCTTTATGTCATGCTGGTTTCATTTCCTTTGGATATAATGCCCAGAAGAGGGATTGGTTATATGGCAGTTATTTATTTTTAATTTTTCGAGGCACCTCCATACTGTTCTTTTATGTTGGCTGCACTAATTTGCACTTAACAACAGTGTACAGGATTCATTTTCACCACAACCTTGCCTCTTTCTTTTTAACTTTTGTTCAGATGCTCTCAAGATGGTAAGTTAAAATGTTTAGTGTAGCAGCAGGTTAGGATACTTGCTTTTAACTCAAGATTATATTGCTGTTTAAGATGGCAAACAAAGGAAGGGGCTTTCAACAATATTCTTTAATTATAGGTTAAGTTTCTAGGTTTATTAGCATTACTAAAAGAACTGTCATGAACATTCTGGTTCCTGCAAACATCTCTGCTTATTTACTGAAATAATTTCTAGAAGTGAAAAAGTAAGTCACAGTTTGTGCAGTTGTAAGGCTCTTGATGTACATTGTTCATTTGCTTAACATTCCTACCAAGAGTTGTGTGCCTCATTTCTATACTCTTTCCAGGAGTAGGCATTGTAAAGCTTGTTT
The DNA here is from genome assembly GCA_004027595.1 of Dinomys branickii. Lineage (NCBI taxonomy): Eukaryota > Metazoa > Chordata > Mammalia > Rodentia > Dinomyidae > Dinomys > Dinomys branickii. The sequence goes on along the minus strand of PVLD010000640.1, from coordinate 120,550 downwards.
GGTGGGGGTAAAATACCACACATACAATGTCTTAATGTGTTAATTGGTATTTTTTTAATTAAAGCAGGTCAAGGAGTGAGGTTGAACATTTTCCATGTTTATTTCACCATGTATTTCTTATATAATTAGACCTTTTGTATTCTTTGCTCATGTTTTTATTAAGATTTTAATATTTTTTAATTTCTTATGTATCTACTTTTTGTCATAAATGGGACAACTATTTTTTTCAGGGTATTTGTTTTTTTTCTTTTTTTAAGAATTTAGAAAGTTTAGATTATGTTATAAATTTTACATGCTTTTATTTGTTCAATGGACTTTATTCCTAAAATGTGTTTTCTCTCCTTGATCAGATAGACAGTTTGTAGTATTTTTAGCATAGTTTTTGTTAGGCTTGGATTTAAAAAAAAAAAGTAACTGTAATCCACCAGGATAGTAAGTAGTATAACATGAGATAGAGAAGTGAATTTAGTTTTAAATTCTTCCAGTATTAAGTAAAAAAAGAAAAATAAAATTTGTTCAATTTCATGTTGATAACTTTGAAATCTAAGTGAGATGAAAATTTGTGCAATGGTATAGTAGTTTGCTGACTCTCCAGGTAGAGATAACCTGAATTTATCAGTACCACTGAAAAAGTTGCAGCAATTAGCTTCAAAAACACCTTCAGAACCATTATTTTAATAATGAACTCTTTCAGATTTTAATTTTTAAATACATGTACCCATTACTAGAACATTGAAAATGGAAAACTTGTAAGATTTTTCAAGTTTACTTTTTAAATTTACCATAATGATATTAAAATCTGACATATTTAACAGAAAAAAGTAAAGTCCAGACACATTTCAGTTTTGAACAGAAAAATAAAAACTGGCAATAAAATCTATTACGTTGGAGGAACAGTTTATCCCAAAAGTACAGAGGTGGTTTACGGCTGAGAAGTGTTATGGTAGTGTGTCACTGAGAAAGGCAGGGTCAGGGAGCTGTGGTGGCTGTGGTGGCTTCTTTTACACAAGAAATGTAGGTACAGGTATAGTGTCCCACTCCAAAATCTGAATGTTCCTAAATCCAAAGTGCAGTATTCAAAAAGTTTTAGCATTCAGAGCTTGGATTTTTGGATTGGGGATGTTTGGCTGGTAAAGTTTATGCACATATTCTAACACCTAAGGAACTCTGAAATCAGAGACACTTCTGGTTCCCCGAATTATAGGTTTCAAACACTCAGGCTCTGTATATCTCCTTGACTGACGATGGAACTCCTTTTTCTGTCCTTTTGTGGTGGTTATTTGTAAACAGCATGTATCTGAATTTTCACTGTAAGCTATTGATGTGGTTTTATCTTTCAAGAAGAAATTGTTTTTCAAACTAGTGTATTTAATTTTACTATGTGTTTGGTATGTCTGGTTTTTTTTTTCTTTTTTTGTATTCCTACTATTTTATTGTTGTATTTTGTTTACTTTTTTTTCTTCATTGATTTAAGGATGTACATTACGTTTTAAATTTTACAATGGTTAAATTCTTTAAATAATTTTTTAAATCAGTATTTGTCAAATAGTTGAAGTCAAAACTCAGTTACATTTTCCCCCTTGTTTGTAAGAGAATTTTATATTCTATATCACTGAATTAGACTTGTCATAATGTTGTTTCACACCTGTTTCTCCCAGTATAACTTTATTTTTCATCTTGTAGCTTTTTGTTTTAAAGAGGAGAAACCTTGTATTCTACTAGCACCAAATTATCTACTAAAATTTTATTGATGATTTCTATTTTTAGATGACTTCTCTTTTAAACTCTCTCTTTGAATCTGGCACTTTCTCTTAATCATCAGAATACTACACTCCACAAGTTTGCCAAAAGCCAGTGGCACTTTTTTTTTTTCATCTGTGGTGCTAATCCACTTGTCTGCTGCATAAGTTCTTACATACCTCTCTGAGTTTAGTTTCCAGACTCTTGTAACGTGGTCTTCCTGACGATTGCCTGGTTGTATGCTATTTTGTATAGGGAGCATGTTCACTGCTAGTCAAAGGTCCTTAGTATTTGTCCCATGTATTTCTCTTTTCTCCCCACCTTTGCTCTGCATTTCAATGCTACCTGCCCTGCTCTGCTTGCTAGATTTTTATGTTCCCCCCCTTTTATGAGTTTATGTTTGTGATACATAATAAATATATTCCTTGTGGGGAGTTGGTATCTGTATATATCACATCTGGATCCTTTTTATACTTACCTTTCTTCCCCTCCCATTTTCCTCCATGTACAGATCCCCATAATTATTTTCATATTCACTTGTAAAAATAAACTTGGATGCTGGTCACAACAAAGTAACAAAATGGTACTTTTTCCTACTTTGAAATTATCGTAGGCTTGTTGCAAAAATAGTATACATACTCTCTTAACTCAGTGGTAACATCCTGACACAACTGTAGTACAATATAAAAGCAATGGCTTTTTAAAGTAAATCTTTGTATCATACCAAACCCCCATAAATTCTGGTAGTATCCACTTCTTATCCATCATTCAGACTAACACTTTCCATCCTTTAATTTCTCTCAGCCTTGAAGACCCCAGGTTATAATTGTTAGCATGGCTACTAAAGGTCCGAAGACCCTTGCTGGGGTTTTAGTCTCTGACTAGAACAAGAAGCAAAACAGAGCTGTAATGATGTAACGAAGATGTAAGAGGGACAACAGGAAATATCACTGCACTGTCTGCTGTCTCAAAAACTGCACTCATGTACTAAAGAAACAGTTGTATAGTTTTCTTCTGCTTAAATACATGGCTTTGTTTCTGAACTAGGAGAAAATAATACATTGTGAAAAAAAAAGCTGTGATAATTTACTTGCATCTGGCTTGCTTCCCCTCTTACAAGTAACTGGTATTCTTTTTTTTTCCATTCACCTGCAGAAACTTTCTTCATTCTTTCAGTTAATACTGAGTTCTAACAATGTGCAGGTACTTTACTAATGACTGATTATATGTGATGTGAAACAAAACAGATTTTTTTTTCCCCTTCATTATTGTAGTATTACTGTCTGGATTCTGTCAGTAAAGCATTTTGACAATGGTGTAATGTTTTATTTTCTTCTTTTTTAAAAACATATATTTTCTGGAAAATTGAGAAAGGTTATATTAATATAATCAAGATACCAGTTTAACTGTATTTTCCATGTGCAAGTTTTAAAGTTGTTCTAGATTCAGAAAATAATTTTATGAAAATAAAATTCATCATCCTAACCTTAATGTATTACCTCACCAAACTTATCACATCTAACTTACTACAGTCCTCACATTTTCTTAATCAGTATTAAATTAATATATCAGTAAAATTATGATGACTTCAACAAATGTTTGCCTGAAAGTAGTATGCCATATATTATTCATTCTGAAAGAGATTATTTTTGAAATACAAGCAATAAAGCTGCACTGCATTTTTTTTGGTACTAGGACTCGAACTCAGGACCTTACACCTGCCAGGGAGGTGCTTATGCCACTGAGCTATATCCCTGGCCTGCATTGCATGATGATAAATGAAGTTTTCACTATTGCTTAGCATTTATTTATTTATTTATTTTTTGGCAGTACTGGGGATCAAACTCAGGACCTTGCACTTGCTAGGCAGGTGCTTATTCCACTGAGCTATATCCCCAGCCCCTAGCATTTATTATTAAAATACAAATTTGTGGGCTTGACTTTTTGCACTTCTTTGCACAAAAGTTAATAAAAACTATTTTTGTATTTTTTTTTGTATTTAAAGAAAACTTTAGAACTTTGTACTTAATACTAAATATTACAAGCGTTTAAACAAAACCAAAAAAATACTAAATTACAGAATTTAGCATATAAATAGAACTGCATATAGATCTGTAAGTGTGGGATGTAATGAGTAAATTATGTAGTTTTAATTAGTGTAAAAACAAGAGAGAACACTTAAGTTGTACCTTAAATACCTAACATGTTTGTTATAGAGTTGTAATAAGAATTATTGTCAAGAAGAAAACTAAGCAAAACAAAACTTGAAGATTATAAATCATAATTCTGTGTAATTTCTCAGACTGCTCAGTACTAAAAAACATTTTTATGTACATCAACTGGGACAGAATTACAAGATTGTAGGCATCTTGAGAGTAATCACTATAAATTACGTAGCTGAATGTTATAGTCAAAAAAGTTTATTCCTTTTTGTAAATAAAACAGGATCTTTATGGAGAAACTTAGTATCATCTTTAGCCTTTAATAAAAATATCTATTTTGAAAGTAGTGGTCAGGATTTTTACATTAAGATACCTGTCTTAAACAGTTAGTTGATGTCTGAGGCAACTGTGTTAATTTGATGTGCAGGGGGAGGGGAGCAGCTTCATCAGGTGAAGTGTAGAGTATGTTCACAGCTTTTTCACCTAGGGATTAGAAATCTTCCCTCTTAACCTCCCACTATACCTATGAATTTGCAGTGATGCCATAGCCCTAATCTACGTGCTGCCTTTAGCAAAGAATCAAGACGTTTAGAGGATTTGCTATTTGTGTGGATCGTTCAGTTAATCATCTAGTTTAACAACATTCCCTTTGAGGTAAGAAGTGTCCTCAAAGGGAATGCTGGAGCATTAATGTTATTTTGTAGCAAAGGTGGACTAGCATTGTTGAAATTCTATGTCCATTTTATTTTGGAAACTTGCCTGAGTGCTAAGTTTTGTCTGTTTCCTTCAGATTTGATATTTGCAAACATACTTTGATTATGTGTTTTGAACTGAATAGGAAGAAACTTGAGATGTTTTTCTAGAACTCCTTTAAAATAGTCATATATATATGTATATATATATATATGGCATATAACATCTAACTTCTACACTGTGATTATATTTATAATAATTCATCTCTTTGCTTCTAGGGGCCACCTACAGATGCTCCTGCAGTGGACACGGCGGAACAAGTCTATATCTCTTCCCTGGCACTGTTAAAAGTATGTAATGAATGGAGTTACTTGCTTTACTGACTTCTTTTGCTTTCACTTTTACTTGGCATATTTTCACCTTAATCCCCTCAAACATAAATGTGTTTTTAGGTACATCTATAAAAGAGACTTTTGTTTTTACTGGGGCAAAATTATATTATTATTAAAAGCAAAGCAAAACCAGACCTGAGATCTCAAGGAAATGAGCTTTGTGCCCCATGTCTTCCTCTTTACAGATGTTAAAGCATGGCCGGGCTGGAGTTCCAATGGAAGTTATGGGTCTGATGCTTGGAGAATTTGTTGATGATTACACCGTCAGAGTGATTGATGTGTTTGCTATGCCACAGTCAGGAACAGTGAGTACTTTTATGGATGCCTGCTGCAAGTAAATGTGTTTTTTTTTCTTTTTTCTTTTCCTGTGCAAAATAACTTTCATCATTTTTTTTTCTAACAAGGGAAATTAATCATACAATTAGTGATACAAATTTCTAGATAATATTCAACTAAATCATTAGTCTTTTTAATGCACTATGTATATATGTAGGGCCACAAGCTGAATATGCTAATGGTAAATCCTTTTACATGTTCCTTCAGATTTATTTAGCAGAATATACTGGACTTAAAAGTTTGGTACCCTACCTGTATAAGCACAGTATTACTTTGAACACTTGGTTCAAAATATTTCAGAGGTTCTTTTACTTAAATTTTTAATGCACATACATTTGTCCTCATTATTTTGAAATACATCCTTTTTAAAAATATTCTACATATGGTGATGAATGACTTTTAAGCTTTCCCTATTAAAAATGTTAAATAATAAGAAACAGAACTGTTAGGACACCTTGGTTCTTTTTGCCCAGGCATGTTAATTTGTTTATATGAACTACATTCCATATGTATTTTGAAGGTTAGCTACTCTATCTCCTTAGAATATATTCTTTCTTTAGTGTTTCTTTGTTTTATTTTGCCTTTTCATTTACTTCACTAGAGTTTTATAGGCACAAGTACATTTAGATTTAAAGAAAATAGTCAAAAATCAATAATCGTTGTCTACCTTCCAAAAGTAATGCATATACTGTGTGTGTGTGTGTGTGTGTGTGTGTGTGTGTGTGTGTATCTGCTATGGAACACTTCTCTAACTGATACTTACAAAATAAAATACCTGACTGTAAAAGTTTGTTCTCATAAAATTTTGTGTTCTGTTTGAGGATCCAAACTATGAGTTTGCTTTCACACAGTATATATTATATAATCAATTATATTTTTAAGTGGTGCAGTATATGTATGTGTATGTAAAACAAGCATCTAAAATAGAGTAGCTCTTATAAAATGCAATATATATGTAAATAACACAAAATAGTAATAAAGTATGTCAGATTTTCAAGAAGAATTTGTTGAGACAAACTGATTTGAATGTTCTAATTTGTTCATCTGGATGTTCATTATATTTATTTTGTTCAATTGCAGATAAAGAAGTACTCTACATAGTCATTAAAGGTTTAGATTTAAATCTTGGACTATTATATATTATATATATATCTTTTCATGTCAGTATCTTCAACACATAAATTCACTTGTGTTTGTTTATGTTTGCTCCTTATTTAAATACTGATTCTAATAAATAGTTCTTGCATTTTAATATTATTACTTTGATATAAATGCTTATTTGACAATATAAAGTAAAATATTTTGATCCTTATATTTGTTCTATATAGTAGAATTAGAAAGTTTTTCTTCTGGCCCAGTAGTGAGTAAACTTTTCTATAAAGACATGCTTCTGTTGCATATTTTTGCCCCTTTTCTCTTCATTTGCTCAACTTTCCTTCCCCCTTCTTTGTATTTTCTCTTTTAAAATATTTAAAAATAAATACAACTTTATTATCTTAGCAGCCAATTGCATACTACTGTTCTCAAAGGATGCAGTCTTCATTGGAATTCAATATACTGTTTGCTTTGGTAGGGTGGAAGTGCTTATGTTAACTGGTTTGTTTAGCTAGATTAGATTTAGAATTTTGATGTTAGAGGAAAGCCTTAGAAGAGATATAATGGACCAGAGAGATAATATGGACCCTTTTTATATTTCTGTGTGCTAAAACCTTATTTTGGTTGAACTAGCAAAATGAAACATAAAGATACTTGGTCACAAACTGTCTCTGGTGGGAAAGTATTTTTGTGTTTGCTTTTATTTGAAGCAGTAAATTATTGTTCTTCTCTAAAATTGTTTACATAATTGAAAAAATACTATTTCATTGTAATAACTAAATAGTTGTAGTCATTACGAACAATTAGTAGATGGCATTGGGAAGTATTCCTGCCTGGATAGGTCTAGCCAGAAGTCATGGCTGGTTCAATTATTTGCTACTTCTGACAATTACTTACATGGTATTAGCCATAAACTCTTAAAGGATCTTTAATGTTCTCTTAACTCATTAACAAACAACAGTTTGGTACATGAAATGTTAGAAACTTCATTGCTGTAAGGTTAATAATTAAATGACTTGAGTGAGTATCAAAACTTACAAAACTAGTTTATTACCTTATAATAATACACATAGGCATTTGGGGGTTAGATTGTATTTATTGACTTTATAATATAAAATTTCTTTTTTTCAAAGTTATAAAAATTAATTTTTCTCTCTCTTTGAGCTAGGGTGTCAGTGTAGAAGCAGTTGATCCAGTGTTCCAAGCCAAAATGTTAGATATGTTGAAGCAAACAGGAAGGTAAGTATTTTACAGGAACATTAAAAAAATAATGGGAAGTATTTTAGAAGCATACTTTGAAGTTATGGATGTTTATGAATATCATTCCTAAAAAAAAACCAGCCATGCAGCTGATATAAAAGTGTCTGTCAATATAAGTGTTATAGACTACCTATGTGGTATACCTCTTCCCCAGAATGAAAAAAAATCTGTCAATCAGAGATTTGCTTCATGTTAAAATTCTTACTGTCATATAGTAAATGAGTAAACGTGGATTATAGTTTCCCTCTGTTTAGCATATGAAATTACGATCTCATCACTTATAATCGAAAGAAGTTTTGTGTTTTACATATTTGAGTGTTGGAATGGAATGAGATTTTGAGTGTTTGTGTTTGTAGACATTAGTTTTAAAGACAGAGAAAGTAAAATCCAAATAGTTTTTTTCCCCCGGATTAAATTTCTTAATAGTTGTCATTCTCTTGCTCAAATTCTTTTACTGTGGAAAAAACTTCAAAATTAATGTTAGCAAAAGGCTCAGCAGCTGAGCAGAACAGTGCGAATTGGTTTTTGACTGAGTTCCTAGTGCTACTGCTGGTTTAATTGATATTTAATCCTTTCACAACAGTGGATCCTGGTGTCCATAGTTAAAAATGTTCTCTGTGCCTAGAAAATCCAACTCCCAGAGCTAAGGAGTTAAAGAGTAGATATTTACTTGAATGCTGAAAGGGTAAAACTGGCTCTGAGAAAGTGTGGTAACAAGGTGAAAAACTGAAAGCCTTATCTACCACTGCTAATGTGCATCTCTTAATGATAGCACTCCTTTGCCACACTTATGCATTTCCATGTTTCTGGATAATGTGGAGTACAATTTCAGAGTTTCTAATGGTGCTTTTTCACACCTGTGTGTTTTTCATCTCTTCTTAATTTATACCCTGTTAGTGTGTTGTTTCTTTTCAGAGCATAAGTGTATTTTTTGTTCGTTCTGAATATCCGAATGCCCTTTTTGCTTCAGGCCTGAGATGGTGGTTGGTTGGTATCACAGTCACCCTGGTTTTGGTTGTTGGCTTTCTGGTGTGGATATCAACACTCAGCAGAGCTTTGAAGCCTTGTCGGAGAGAGCTGTGGCAGTGGTTGTGGATCCCATTCAGAGTGTAAAAGGAAAGGTAGCGTCAATTCTATCTTTATTGTCATCTCCTACCACATGGTGTTTACACATACATGAAATAAAAATACATTTTGCTTTTCACAGCATTCTTAATTACACAGAAAAGTGCTGCTTACTTAAATAAACAAGTGAAAAAGTATACAAGTCAATAAATGTGTCTGTATTTCTGTGTTAACAATTTCATTATTTAGGAATTTTCTATTTTAATCACATGTTATGAAAGAGTTTTTATCCTTAAATTTTATAAAAGTGGTATTGTTAAGCCATATTATTAATATATTAGTATTTTAAGAAGCATTGTCTACCATCATTTTCAAGGTAAATTTGGAATCAGCACATTTTTAAAATGTCTGTTTAAAGGGCTTTGTCTTACAGATACTGCGCAGGGCATGTTGTGGAGTTGCACAATGCAGATATTTTAGACAATGAAAACTTGCCCTATATAGACTCAGTATTGACGATTCACATATTTGGAGAGAGGATGCAGAGGGATGACTCAATATGCTAAATGATTAAGAAAAGAGATAATTTGAAAAACATATTGGGTTATAGTTGTTCTGTGTTGAAATCTCTTTTGTTCTTGTTTAGTTCTTTTTTTCATTCTTTCGTTCGTTCTTTTCTTTTCTTTCTTTTTTTCCATCTCTTTCTTTCTAGCCCCATATGCCATTTTCCTATTTCCTGCCTCGTGACAGCAGGGAGCAGCTCTATTATCACCTTCACGGGGCTGTCTGCAAATGTGAGAGGCAATTCGATTTTGCTCAGCCACAGGGAGAGCGGATCAGAAAAACTACAGAACATACAGAAATTGGCTAGGTGGTTACTGCTTTCAAATACTGCTGAGGTGTCTTGTTTGAGCATGTACTGCCATTGTGGTGTAGAATAATTGTTCAAATAAAATCACAATACATTTATGGAATACTTTTTATGCAGGTTTTACAAATAATTTTTAAAGCACTTAGAAATAAATATTAGCTTGATATCTATCATTCCTGGAGTTTGATAAGCGTGTAGATTACGTTTACCCCTGCTCACCAGCTCAAACTACACAAAGCTATTAAACTACGAGTTTCTATCTGTTAGAAATTTGGAGTTGAATGTTTTCTGACATCACATTATTATGATGTATAAAAATTGAGGTCTTCTCCAAAATATCCCATTAAATGTGCTTTAGCTTTTCAGAGGCAGAAACTATCCCCCCCCCAAGAAAAATGATAGTAGAAGCTGATACACTAGAAAATTCAGAATGGGTAGCTTCTGATGATTGCTGTATGCCTGTATTTCAGTTTATTTATTTTCTTTTTTTGCTAAGAAAATTATTACTTAACTGATAAAGGAATTGAAAATCCTTGATTTTATTAGTTTTAAGAATTAAAGTGTATCAAGATACCTCGTAAATGTAATTCTGATTTTTAGGTACTTTTTTAGTAACTTGTAACTCAATTATGTAATTATTATTTTAGAACTATACAAATATCCCATAACGCCCCTCCATCACAATAATTAACAAGTAATAATTAAAGCTTAATTTTAAATGGAAGTTTTAGTTTCAAAACCTAGTTTTAAATATTGTATAATATTGCCATTTTCATGTTTTCTAGTTGATTATTCCTGTTAAAAGAATTAGTTTCATGTAAAGCACTTGTATCATATGACTCAGGGCAATTTTATGTCTAACTTTTAAAAAATATGTCTAAAATTATTTTACAAAATCATAGTTTTATGTGCCATGAAAAATATTCTTGAAAATATTTAGTTTATATCATTGCTAATTCATAACACTTGTTATATCTAACAGAGATTTATAGATTACCAGAAATAAGGATCCAATTCTTGGCCAGTCATGCAGTTTTATCTATATGGTTTCTTAGTTTAATTGTAATTTATGATTCTGTCCATGTCGAAGTCTCTCAGCACTCTGAATCAAATTAAATGGTAGTAAGTCCATCAAGAGTATTTTAGTTAAATCATTAAACTTAAGAACAGAAATTTATACAAGTGAAGAATAGCATAGAACTCTCCTCCTTTCCCTTCATGTGATTTATCAAAGCTGTCAAAATATTTAGTAATGATTAGATCGAGTTAAATGGCAATATATATGTAAATGACTTAAGTTAGGTTTCTGTTTATGATTTTTAAAACCTGTTTCCCATTTATTTTATATATGCCCATTTTTGTAAGTTTCTGTGTTACTTGTCTGTTTGAGGGATTAGATAGTCATAAATTCTTTTCTGCAACTTCAGTTTATTCACAGTAAGTTTGATTTTCTTTTAGGGTAACTTGATTGTATTTTTATTAAATACTTGCTGTGTGCCAATTAGTATACTAATGACCATTTCAACTTATTTATTCTTTACGGTAATCTTAGGGTGGCACCACTATTATGTTCCATTTTATCAGTGAAACAATTTTTGAAAATTAGAGTCAAAGTGATTACAGTGTACTTTGCCAAAATCAGACTATGTCAAAGCAACAAAACAAGATTACAAAATCCAGGTCTTTAAATTTTCAGCACTCAACTTTTTTTTTTCTGGTTCTTTAATATTATATTGTTATAAATCACATAATCAGAATAATTCAGGAATGGAAAATGAATACCAGAGGTTGGTGCCAAGCCTTTTTTAAAGTTACTGTCACTAGGTGTCACTCCCTTCAGCATAAGTTAAAGGAAGGAGCTATATATTTTCTTTAAGTTCTCAATAGTTCTCTACATTATTTATAACTGGTATCATATATAGTTGGTTTTTCCATATTAATTATATGAAAGAATTTGGTAGGCATCCTTGTCACCTTTTGTGACATCTCTAGGAGCAATGAAACCAAAATGAATACTAAAACGCACCTATATGGTAGAGAGTCGATGTCACTATATAGTGTACACTATTGTAAATGTTTTAAAATGATATAAATGAAAATCATTGTTAGTCTCATTCATGATTTCAATCGAGAGTGAGCTCATAGAAATTATCAGAGCTCTGCTCTGAACTAATCCATGAAATGATTTTTTGAGATTATGCTTCAGTTTTGAGTTTATTATAAAAAACATATATCCTTATAGTTTAAGCTTTAGCTCTCAAATTGTGCAATGGCAACTTCTTGTTTAATGATCATATGTTCAGCCCACAACTGAACTAGTTTCAGATGCAAATTGATTATACTTTTTCCAGAGGTTGTGGGGGGGAGAAAAGACTAGCATAGAACTTCATATGATAGTTTAGTGTATGTATTAAAAATTGTGCCTTAGAGAACTCATTTTTCTTGACAGGATTCCTGTTAGAAAATGCACATATGTTATTCATTACTCGCAATTATCATGTCTCTTCTCTGTATGAATAAGAACATAAACTAATGACCACTTAAGTCTCGATACACTTCGATGCTGGCTGGGTTTTCTTGAAACATTTTTATTTAATCTAGTCAGAAATACTCAATACACTTTAAAAATGTGATGTTTATCTAAACATCAAGTAGCTCATGCACATGTATTTTTTTAAATATATCTGGTATGCTGTATGCCAATGATTGTGGGATACAAAAAAAACTCTTTCATTTCTTTGAGAAGATAATTCATGTACATTTAGTGTCACTAGTGAGCAGGATAAGTGGGTTAATGACCCTGAGCTGGCTCAGGACTTGAACCTTTTAAAGGTTTAATTCTTTTATTAGCACTCCTGATTTTATAAAGAATGAAGCACATCCAATCCTATGCTTCCCTAATCTTGTGAGCCTGTATGTGATAGGATTTCATGGGGACCCATGTTGTTTTAATTGAGCTCTGAAGCATCTCAGTATCTCCAGTCTCCAAGACTGGACTAGACCTCACCACAGATTCTGAAAGAGCACCCAGTGGTATTGTCTTTTCGTAAAACAGTGTTTTACCAAAAATGAAGCTTTGGACAATAAATAAAATAGAGGAGAAATGTTTCAGGGAACAAATGTTATAAGTGTGGACTTTTTATTTTCAGATGTCTAGGAGGTTGTGTATTGGGGGGTTACTTTTCTGTGAAATTTTATGTTAGAAAGTTTTAAGATGATAGAGATTTTAAACCACTCAACAATTGTAAGTTTTTCTTATTAAAAAAGGTGTAAAGGCAGGGTGCTGAGTAATAAAGAGCACAGGCTTTAAGTCAGGCCTGCATTAAAATCCCTGTTTCAATCTCTTCTTACAGCGTGACTTTGAAGAAGTTACTTTGAGCTTCAGTTTTCCTTTACATAAAGCAGATTTAGTACCTGCCTCATTACTATAAATACCACGAAGTGATTTGTGAAGATGAGAATGTGCATGTTCACAATGAAGTAGTACTTCTCTCTTCTGAAGATGAATGTAATTGGTACTTTTAAGAACTAGCTTGTTTTGAAAAACAATATAAATATTTCTGGAAAATTTGCTAGAGAATAAATATGTATTAATTCCTATCTTATTTAGGAAGGTTATAATAATGACTGTAAAAGAAATACAGGTTTTCTCTTGTATTTTGAACATCATGACTAATTTAGAAATAACTCCCCTGATTCAGCTTATCTTTATTGAGTACTTAACCACTTTCAAAGTTATTACCTTGGGCATGTTGATGAAGAAGAAAATGAATAAATTACATTGAAACTATCTATGAAGTGACTGATGTATTGTGGCTACTATTTTGTGTTTTCATCATCTACATGTTCTCTCCCCAACAATAGTTGGACCTCTTTGAGAGGGGGAACAGTGGCGTATCTTAGAATTTATATAATGTCTGACAAAATGTATTTTGTTATAAATAAATCAAGGAATGAACATGTGTCAGGATCAACTACTACCAATTTTTTAAGCAAGTGAAATGGATTTTGTGAGTTTTAGTAAGTAATTTTTATACCTTAGCAGTCGTAGTCATTTTTGAAGTGACTAAAACATGCAAACATGTGATAAGGTCAGTTAGTTGACTTGCTTAGTTAGGGACATTAATTATAATCAATTCAAGTTTAACGTGTCTTTTGCCTTCTCAAAGTTGTCAAAGACATTTAGTACACTCACTATCCATAAAAACCTTTTCTAAAGATCAGTGTCCTATAAGGAGCAATTAGGGTATGTAGTAGCCCAAATATCAAACTGACGTAAACATTCCCTATTCTTCATCGAGTTTTCCAGATTAAAAAGAGAAAAGTAAAAGTTCTGTTTCCGTCCTAATAGAGTTCTGCGAGCATACCCTGCCAACTTTGGAGCAAATTTAGTTACTACATTTCTGTTTGCTTATTTTTTACTCTTATCATCAATTTATAGCACTATTCGATCTTCTAGAATACCCATGAAAATATAGGTTCTAATGTGCCTGTACTAATTCTGATTAAAAAAAAAAAAAAGATACGGCATTTTAGCTGATACACTTGGAAATTTTGAGGTAGGAATATAAAAGCAATTTTATGTTTAAAACTCTTAAGAGAATAAGTCTTACATAACCCTGAGTTCTTTTTATCCAAAGCTTACATAAATAATACAATCTTTGAGCCTAATTCATTTTGATTTAGCATTCACTGTATATTTTGAATGATATAAATGTTTTTCAAATTAGTTTGAATATAACTGTTTCAGTAAAATACAATAAAACCTTTAAAATAATGTCACATTACTGTAAGAATATTATTTATTGATTCTTTGGCTCATTGAATGCTTCTTTTCTAATACTAGCTATCAAATTATCCCTGGCCATTCTTTCAGTACACTTATGGTCACTACTGTATACCAGACATGTATTGAAGATACACAAAAGAACTCTGCTCGCTCTCTGTAATGTTAGAGGCCTTTCCAGAGATAATGTGGATGGATGGATGGATGGATGGATGGATGGATGGATGGGTGGGTGGGTGGGTGGGAGGGAGGGAGGGAGGGAGGAAAGAAAGAAAGAAAGAAAGAAAGAAAGAAAGAAAGAAAGAAAGAAAGAAAGAAAGAATAAATTTCTTTAAAGATCACATTCTAAATGCTTTGGTATTATCCATTGTTAATTGTGAAGATTTTGTTGAACCTGGACCTGAGTTTTGAGATTTTTAGCATGTTATCATTATAATTTCCCAAAGAGGGCAGAATTGATTTTAATGATAAATCTTCAAAGTCAAAGTTAGTTCCTCAGCAGTGTTTTTTAGGCTACTAGCAAGGTGATTAAGTGCTTATTGCCACTTTTTACATTGCAAGTAGCTTTAATTTGGTCTTTATTCCAAATTAAACACAAGTCAGTGCCTTCTGATGCTTGAGATTTTCATTAGTGCTTCATGAATTCAAGGATGAGTGCTTCCTTGAATCAATTCAGAACTGAGCAATGATAAGGAAATGAGAATATATATTGTTGAAGCTAGATTCTAAATACATAATTGGTATATTTTTTCTTTTCTTAAATTTTTAAAGAAAAATAAATGTGAATGGTAAAACCTTATATAAAAATAATAACTAGAAGTCTTTTCTTAGAGTTTTCCGTTACAATAGGTGTTTATTTTGCACCATATATTCTCTACCAAGTACTCTGTTATGAATGGAACAGATAGTACATGTTGAATGGGACATAACTTTGCTATTTGCTAACTTTTCTTGATCTTGAGTAGGATAGCTATTAAACCAGGTAATGTGGTGAAGAGTGCTCCAAGTTTGGCATGTCATATAGGTACAAAATCACAGTTGTGTCACTTGTTGGTATGTTATATCATTTAATTTACTTAAGTTCTCTAGACCTCAGTTTTCTCATGCATAAATTGATAATATTTGGTTATTAATAACAATAGCGTACTTACTGATTGTTGAATGAATTAGGCAAGGGATTCTTCATGATTTTAGTTAATGAGCAGAATTAAAATCTGTGACATTATACAGAAAATTAATTCACCTCTACACAGTTTTCCTACCAATTGCCTTTACCTATTGAAAGATCATAGTTTGAAGGACAAATTTGAATTTTTCATTGAAGGTGATATTCCAGCAGAAGCAATTTAAGTCCCACATTCCCCTCATCTACCTGCCCATTACCATGCTAATGTGTTTGAGCCCTATTCTGTAGTCTCTGAGGCCTTTTGATCCTTAACTTTATGTGGAACTATAAGTAGGCAGACTTAACTGTATTGCCTTAATTTCCACACTATAAAGAGATCTAAAATCACTTTTTTATTCCACGTAGGCTGACTGAAGAAGCCATCAGATAGAATTGGCACTCTGAGTTGGCGTCAGACTAGTGATCCATAGGTGATCATCTCCTAAAGATCGTTAGAGTATTCTGAGGAGTTCGCTTTTCAGCTCATAGTCACATGAGTCTAGAAATACCGATCGTATAGGAACTTCAAAATTTTAGGCATATTAAGTCATTTTTGAAAAGGTAACATTCATTATAACTACATTTTTGTTTTCAGTAGGAATCTGAGGAAACACATGCCCTAAAATGTATGTCCTTGATTTCTTACTGAGTTTTTCATATCCCAGGTATTTGTTTCTAGATGCCAAACTTACTTGATTTTTAGGGTAATCTTTTTTGATTTTTTAACAACACTGTTTACTATAGAAGCACGCTGTTTTATTAACTGTCATGTTGAGTCCTGCGTGGATCAGACACCAGACATGCAAAAGACTTATCTGAGGGAAACATGTACAGTGGATAAAGAGGAGACCTCCTGGACAGCATGCAGGTTTGACCTTGAGAAAGGAAAAAGGGAAGACAAGACTGGGTAGAGAAAGCCTCAGACTGAAGTGTAGCTATGGGAAAGTTTCAGCTGGGCTGATGAGGAGTCCTTGAGCAAAGTTGCTCTTCAGAGGGATCCCTTTTTTGGCAGCAATGGCCAGGTTCTAGGACCACTGTTCTGCTTAGTTGTTGGGAGCAGTCCAAGGACAGAATGACCTGGTAGATCACACCCAGTAGATCAAAGTTGTAACAGTTGAAGTTTTTGTGTCTGCTGTTCTTTACACGGATGGTTTTTTGGAAAGGAGAACTGAATTGGATGTATCCATGACCAGTTAATAAAACTATAGTGGTAGAATGCATGTATTATTTAATCTTATCATCAGCTCTGAGAGGTATGATACATGAACAGAGATTGAAAAGTTATATAACTTATTCTAAATGTCAAGCTAGAAAACGATAGACCCAGAATTCTTTTTTTTTTTTTTTTTTTTTTTTTTTTTTTGCGGTACCGGGATAGAACTCAGGACCTTGCACTTGCCAAGCAGGCGCTTGTGCTGCTGAGCTATTATCCCCAGCCCCCCCAGAATTCTAACTTAAAAAAGATTGACTCTTTATTGTCTTAAGCACTTGAAGCTGTACACCATACTGACTGCATGCAAATACTGTAAGAAATCCTCCTAAACTCATTTGACTACTGAAGTAAAATTTTTAGTGTTTCATGAATCTAAAAATATCTAATTATCATTTACTATTTTCTAAAGAGCAATTTGTTTTCATTGAGGAATATATGTTTAAAACTTGCAGTTTTACTGTTTAAATTTTGATGCACATCTTCACTTGCCAAAAAAGTACAAAATGCTAACTCTACCCCATCCCCCCTTCCTCCCAGGATATAGAAGTTGGACCTCAGATCTCTAGCTACAGTAAGCAATTCTCTGAAGATGAAGAAAGAAAATGTACATACACAGAGGAATTTCTTTTCCAGAGCTAAAATTGACATTTTATAAATAATTTTCATGTTGTAAACTTGAGACTAAGAAATCACAGCAATTCAGTGATATGCATTTGGCATGAGTCAGTTTTAGTTCTTAGTGCTTTTCATTGGAAATGGCATAAAAAAGTAAGATATCTCTGAATTTTTTATGCTGTGGGCTTACAAGAAACGTAAGATGTTTTTCTCTTATAGATGTGTGGCAGTGCATGGCAGCGGAAGTAACAAGATGGTCACAAACCCCAGCAGTACTTCCAGGTCACATGCACTCTTAATTTTTAAAGAATCTCAAAACAGCTTGAGCATTTGATAAGTCATTTCTAGGTGATAAAGGGTATTTGATATGGGATGTTGCTTTTCTGCATTTCTCATTTTTAAAATGGCTTAATCTGAAATTTATTTTATGTACTGGTGAGTTTTTGTGTTTTTAAATATTTAACTGAACTGCTAAGCTTAATATTCTCTTACTTAAAAAGTGTTTTTAAATTAGTATTTTAAAAATTAATACTTTTACTTTCTTAAAAAGTTTTTAAATTAATATTTTAAATTAATTTAACTTAAATTCTTTCAAAACTACTTTTCTTACTTTAGTTACATATGTTACATGTATATGTTTACATATATATTACATATTTACACACAACATATTACACATATTGCATATATATTACATACTTATTTTACATGCACATATATATGTTCATGTAAAATAATGAGCTAATCTAAAAGGCTATGGAAGATTCAGATTGTTTAGGTTTTCTTTGAAACTCAAAGAAGTGGATATCCACTCTTAATACATTGGTCCTATTTATCTTTAACATTCCCCACAATCATTGACTTCAACATAAGTGCCGTTGGATGCTACTGGGAGAGACAGATATTACAATAACTATTTTCACAAGTGTTTATGCATTTGTCTTTCAAACACCTTTGTATTAAAGTAATTTGAAGAGCATTGTTTTTAAAATGTCTCCTTTGATGGTAAACATTGGGAAATATAGATTGGCACTTTACAAATTTAATTTAAGGGCTGGGGATATAGGTCAGTGGCATAAGCGCCCACCTGGTAAGTGCAAGGTCCTGAGTTCAATCCCCAGTACCGCAAAAAACAAACAAACAAAAACAAATTTAATCTAGACTTTCAGTGATCTAGCAGTTGATAGGAAAACATAAAGTTAAAAATAAATACTATATTGGATGAACTGTACTACACTCATACGAGAAGCCAGAAAATTGTGGATTAAACTGAACTTGAATATAGAGTTTTAAGTCCTAAATCAGATTCATTATTAAAATGAAATAGTAGGTCCTTGACCCTTGGACATCCTTCAAATAAACATCGAATTCAGTATTATTTTTAAAACTATTTTGCTTTTATAAGCTAAGACAGATGTACAAAATAGATGCAGTTTTTATTTTGTATTGGCAGCTTCCAAATATTTAGTATCTATTTCCAAGAGTTGCAATTAGTAAAGCAACCATGGTACTGAAATCGGCACATCCCACAAGCTAATTATATTTGCAAGGTCAGAGTGAATACATATTTTCAGAAAAATAAAGGGTTATATAAATATGTGTCTTCTACTTGGCTGTTATATCACAGTTTGTTGATCTGGAGTATAATGTGTACAATTCACAAATTTGTCTGATAACAGAAAGTGGTGTGTGATTGTGTTTATTTTACTAACCAGTATATTCACAGCAATCACTTCCAAATATCTCTCCAGTAAAGATGTGTTAATTACAAAACAGACAAGGTCTTCTATTATATTAAAGCTACTAACAAGAAGACAGCAGGAATCACACATGTAAATAGCATCATCAACCCCTATTTTAGTCCTCTGTTTTGATCTGTGAGTTGCGCATAGACCAAAGGTGCTATTAAAGACTGAGTGTATGAAATAGGCAGCATTATATGAACAAAATTTATTCAACAAGAAAACAGACCTTTAACATGAATTTAACAAGCTTGAGAAATTATAAACTATCATATGCTGCAGATTCATGCAGTGATAATAAACAAAAAAGGAAAGTAAGAGGTTTCCCTAAGCTAGCCAAACTGCTAATGGTTTTGTTATAAGCTGTCTACTGTTGCAGTGACCTCTGAAAAGTCTCAAGGCACTTGTACCAGAAAACATTAAATGGTCAGGCTGGTGAATAGAGATTTAGTGTGGTGTGCAGGACTTCAGCATGCAAAGGAATTTGAGAAGTCCAGCATCACATTCCAGAAATTATATTTTATACTTAAGAGGTTTTATTGTTACATATGAAGGAAGCAGAGAGAGAGAGAGAGAGAGAGAGAGTGTGTGTGTTTGGTTCAGTTACTATAAACCAAACTGGTTTAATATATATGTACTTCAAAAACGACTTAGTGAACTATTTAGAAAATACAGAAAGCTCCAAAATGTGTTATTTCTCCTGCTCACCTCCCACCCTGATAGTGTAATTAATTCTGGAGAGTTTTTTGCTTAGTATATTGCATCTACCATTTCTGTTCTCAACCGTGGAGTGACCACTTTGCTGTCATTCTGTTGCATCATGCTGTAAATATGCAAACGTGGAGAAACGCCTTCAGTTTTTACAAACCTCCAAGTGCTCACGGGGGCTTTTTCTTGAAACTTACTGTGGCATAATTAACACCTTCTTTGCCCATTGCTCATTAGTACACTGGACATTAATGAGTCTATTTTGATAGGTTGCTCTAAAAGAGAAACCCACTTATTCTCACAGCAGAAAAAGCAATTACAGAATTGTACAGAAATTAAAATGTAGACTATATTGCCATATTTGTATTTTTATTGCATGCTAAATCTAATTTTGGTCTGCAGGTTGCTGAACATGTTAGTTTCCTTAAGACAGTTGCTATAGTGATAGCACCAAATTCCTTTAATCTTAGTGTAATCATTTCTATTGGCTATCATATTGCTACTCAGGAACTGTCAATCTCAACATGCCATTTTACACTCCATCTTTTATTAACAATACATTAAAGTCTTAAATTTTTCTATTAAGGTCTTAACAATTTTTAAAATTTGGGTTATTTTAGCAGAGCATATCTACTTAACTGGTGTTTTCATTTCTTTTTCTTGAGGTTTCACACTTGCTTATAATATTCCAGAGAGATAGGGCAGACTTTTCATGTAAATAGCTGTCTGCTGTTTTAGTTGGAAAACATTCAGTATAAAAAAGAAAACATAAGCAGATGTGCACTTTCATTGTGCTATATAATGGAGTTTCCAAAGTTTTGTTGATTTTCTTCTATAAGTGATTTTATTGAAATCTTAGAATGGAATCATAGAATAATTAGCTCAGATAATACTTTGTTCTTGAAAATTGACTGTTAGTATTTAGGGCGGCATCTTTGGGAAAATTTGAACAGTTAGAGTTGCCTTTTTATGCCAGTTGGAATGGACAGAAACTTTAGATTGATTTACTTGTCATAGTATTTTCTTACAGGTTTGTATCTCTGTGTATGTAATCTTTGGCCTCTACACAGCAGCCTAGTTAGGGTTATTTTTTAAAGTCTTCGAATACAACATGTGAAAACACTTCCATAACCTGAAAATAAATATTTTTACTCAAACAATAATTTGATAAATGAGAACAAATTTAGCTGACAGCTTTTTAAAAATACTGAAAAATCTTAGTTGTTCAATACTTTAAAGATGAATCATCTTGCTTTAAGATTGTTTTATGTGACAAATGTATTGAGTTACACTCCCTTAATGAGTCAATCTGTCTGAAATTCACAGGTTTTACCTGAAATTGTACAGTTTACAAAGTCCCTTAAATCTGTAATAAATGGATGAATGCAAGTGTGACAGCAGCGAGGTCCTTGTCAACCTCTTAGTGTGTGAGAGCCGACAGATGATGACTGTGTCGTGTACGAATTCTAAGACTATGCAGACAAAGAAAATATCTATTGTTATTTCTTTACTGTGAACTTCTAGCCGTATCCTTGTATACCGTGTTTCCCAGCTAAAGCAAGGATGACCTTGGTTTTCCTACATGTGCCTTTTATACTTGACAGTGGCTGGGATGTTTGAGGCCATCAGACAAGATATAAAGTCTTTCATAGTCACAAGAAGTAAAAGGTATCTGACTAGAAGAGGATACGTGGGGAAGTGCCTTGTTGGCTGTAATTTTGTTGTCATTTCAAGTACTGTGGTGGTATAATTGATGTGACAGGGCTGGGCTTTAAATGTAGTCCCTTCGCTTGTGCTCACTTTCAGTTTTACTTTCTCTGTCATTCATTTTGATTAGGTAAAATATAGGTTTCAAACATACGCACACCAATGAGGGCTGTTGGTGTAAGTTTCATGATGTATTTTAATAATAAAGATGCAAAGTTAACAGTTTTCTTTTACTGCTTCATGAAAATTGCAATAATTGGTGTCACCTTACATTACAAGAGAGAGGGTGGTATGCTGATGGCACAGTCAGCAGGAGGTTCTTTTTTATTAATATTGTAATTAAATGATTTTTGGAAATAAGCCAGAAACAGATGCAAGTTGATCAGGCCTTGTCCACTGTTGCCTGGCATCATCACTTGTTTTTAAGGAAGAATTGACTTGACACCTTGCTTTTACAGGTTGTTATTGATGCCTTCAGATTGATCAATGCTAATATGATGGTCTTAGGACATGAACCAAGGCAAACAACTTCAAATCTGGGTCACTTAAATAAGCCATCTATCCAGGTAATGGCTGTATTTCATAATGTGTTCAAACTGTTTGTGTTTTAAAAACTTCCTATAAATAGTCATCTAATTCTTAGCCTTTTAATTTGCTTGCAGTTCACTTTTGTGTTCTAAAAGAATTATGGGATTCTGGTAAAAGTAAGATACGATCATGTGTGAGTATTTATAGTAGAGTATTTAGTCTCCCACCATAACTTGAGGTACCTTTTAGGGATATAGCAGAGCCTTTACATTCAGAGGCATTTCGTTTGGAGAAAATTGGCTATCAAATAATGAGAAAACATAAATTTTTAAAAATCCCTATAAATAATTCTTAAATACTATTTAAAACTTTCTACTGTTAATCTTTACCTTTAAGGTAAATCACATAAAACATACTTATACATTACTTTTGATAAGAATTTATGTTTTGTTTTATCTAGAGATATCAACCAACATTACTGGAATTACTGGTATTCAGACACTATCCTCTTGAGTGATGAATGTTTTCTTTGTATCATTCACATGCCTCATTGTTTAAATACAAACTTATATTATCTGCAAAAATTATTTCAAATGTCTTTTTAAATGTACCACAACCTGTGTCTGTGTTTAATTACTTCTCTAAAGATTAATTAAAAGGACAAAAATAACATGTTTGGTTAAATAGGAGGTATAAGACAATTACATTATCATAGGTGTTGTTGTTCCCTTCTGAAACCTGGTTCTGCCATGAGGTTGTCTTTGGGGAATTGGGGCTTTGACAGTTAACTGTGGTTAAGCTTTGGTTATACTTTGATAACTTTGTACTTTTAAATGCTTAATTTTGTAGCAGTCACTCATGTGACATCTTCACAGGGAAATGTTTTGTTTCAAAGAACTGAGGTGTGTTGTTTTCAAAAAAGTTTTTGCAAGTCAGGGAAAAGTGCAAACTGTAATGAGTGAAACACATCACCAGTGATTTTGATTGGGCACAGACAAGCCCATACTTGTATGTTTCAAGAGAATATATTATTGGACCTGTTTAGCCTGTGATAATGACCTTTCTTATAAACCCCGTAGCATCATACTACTTCATTATTTTTTGCAAAAGGCTAAGTAGCACCTCACAGTCCAAAATGATTATGATCACTACATGGTATATTTCTGCCAGAAGTTTTTACTAATTGCAAGTCAGCAGCCACCTGTTGCAGGTTTCATTTTTAAATGAAGACACTGCTTTTTAACCTTGAAAGTTGAGTGTAATTGATATTAAAATTATTTCTTTCTACGCCAGGCTACATTGTAATTTTTAATTCTACTTTATAGTCTGGAATTTAAGGTGGACCTAATGAAGCAGGTTCCAACCCTAAATTAAGCAACCTATGTATATAACAACTACCACATCTTTATTTTTCCTTTCATTTTTAGTTTGTTTTGCCTTCTAACTAGAATCTGTAAATCTATTTCACAGTTTATATAGCGCCCATCAGAATGACATCTATCTGGGTGCTTTACAGTTTTAAGACAATTTTAATACTTAAACACACAAGTGGGATTAAGCCAAAAAGTGATGGAACAAAGCCACACCTTAAAACATTTTCTTATTTTTGTAAGACTAGCTTTGTAAGGAAAGCAACCCTGAAGAGCCTAAAGTTGGTAATAATTTTAACTTTTGAATTAGAAGTCTTTCAGGGAAAAAACAAAACAAAACATCTTTTTTGTTGGGAAGGGAAAGTTAGCTGGTGTTAAAAGAGGGAACCTGCTTCTAAACTGCCTTAAACCCCAGGGGTAGAATTCTGATAGCAGCCATTGGTACATATGCTAGTGGTCACTAATGATTTTCTAACACTATTTCTTGAAGTAGGGGAATATTATGATTGCCTGTGGACTAATAATTTGAGGAAAACTCAAAATTATTAGTTACAAAAAAGATTATAAAATTGGCATAGAAGTTCTTTACTTTGTAAATATATATTTTGTAAATCATGCCTGGTTAATGATACCAAGATCTGATTACCTTTAGGTTGTACAGTTTTGATTTTTTTTCTTATTTTTCCGTGTGTATATTACTAGTGAAACGTAGAACTTTTAGAAAATATTACTTTTGCAGGTTATGGTAGTACATGCCCATAATCCCAGCACCTGGGAGGTTGAGGCAAGAAGATTTCAAATTCATGGCCAACCTGGGCTACATATTGACTTCAAGGTCACATGGGCTATGTAGTGAGTTCAAAGCTGGCCTAGACTAGCAAGACCTAGCCCTACCTACCCCAAAGTTAGTCTTAAAATACTAATAACAATGTTGAAGTAGCTAATAAACAAATTTTGTTTGCATGTTTTTATATAAGGAAAGCTATTAGTCCTGGGAAAGAAATAAGTCTAATACCTAAATAGTACTATAGGCTTCTATATTAATATATAAAATTTTATATTATTTTGTACCTGAAACAGTTATTACTAAATGTTTACAATTGCAAAGTTAATTAGCATTTACTTTGGAACTAAATGTATAAAACTGTTTCATTTAATAGTGCTCACTGACATTTTAGATCCTTAAGGGTCACAATAAATTTACAGACTGATTGTCAGCCGCATGAAATTTTGGTAAATATTGATGCATCAGTCTCTTTGCTAGGCTCCCTGTAGAGCCAGCCTGTAAGTGTAGCCCTTGGTTCTGCTGCATTTTGCAGTACAGTTAAGCTACTAGGAAAATGTTATTTTTGATAATTATTAAACACAATTATAATACAAATGTACCGGGATTATTGTCGTTTTGCAGATGAAGCAAGGCAGTTTAAAGCCAAGAAAATTGAGTTACTCATGTTATTCAGTGAAAGTGGTACTAATAACTAGATCTCATTCTTTTATAGTATAGTTAGAAATTTAATTAATTTTACCATAGATGACATAGGCATAGTTAAAATTTACAAGGACCAAAAGGTATGTAGTTAAAACTTTCCCTTCCAATCAAGCCAGTTTTTCACTGTAGAGGGAATCACAAAGCAGGTTTTATTTCTTTTCAGTTCCATTTATATATAGAAAGTTGCATTTGTGAATGTGACTTAATGGATGTCATTTGGCACTATATTTTAAGTTTATTAATGTAAAATAATTTAAGGGAAACAAATATATCGTTAGCTCTAAACACACCATTTTAAGAACCTGAAATGTTTTAAGCCTACTAACGTCTGTGAATAGCTTATATATAATTCATAAGCTGTGTGTTTTATAGCACACTTGCTTGCTTTTTCTTGGCAGCACACAGAGGTGTAATCATAAGTAAACTGGCCACATGCATGTCTCCGTTCACGTGAGCCCAGAAAGCTCAGGGCCAGTTTACTATGATTTGGGATGAGTGCACTGCAAGCACACACAAAATCGGAGGGCTGCTTAAACGTATCATCGGATTTAAACTTACGTTTGTCTCATCAATACACTTGCTGTCCTTTCATGCTGTTTGTGTATCTAAATATTTTATCCAAATATTCCATTTCAGTAATATAATTGAACACTAGATAGATAGTGCCTTTAAATACCAAGTTGTGTCTTGGTATTTTTCAGCAGCACTGTTAATTTCCAAAATGCAAGGCGGTCTGTGGCCCCTGGCTTAGTTAGGTGTGTATTGGTCCCAGCTGTCGCGAGCCTTACTACTGTGTAGAGTTCTGCAGTGAGAGCATTGCGTGAAGGTGCTTGGATGAGGGAGCATTCAGCGCAAGCTTCTCTTCCCAGCCAGGCTACGCCATCTTAGAGAACTAGGTAAATTTTTCAGATTCTCCACTCAGAAGATGGACCTCCTAATCTGTATAAATATGAATACAGATTAAGCGAGGCCCTCTTTACTGCCACTTTGTGATTTGTACAGTCTGTTTTTATACACTGCAGTGTAATTCACTGCTTCCGCGAGTATTGAAGTAGATAGTATGTGATAGACACTCTTGTTATCTCAATTTCGTATATCAGCCATGTAAAACCAGCCCTTGCTTCCTGTAGGGTCTCATAGCTTGCTTTTGTAGCAGACATTTTACTTGTTGGTGAAGTAATCTTTGCTAGCGAAGCCTAAAAATAAGGTTATGTTTTTTTTTTATCATACAGATCCGTAAAGTGTATAGAGTTAATTAAAAATTTGCTGACATGCATTGTAGCATTGTATGTACGTTAGAAAGAACATGGCCTATGGAATCAGGGTGACTGGGGTTCAAATGCCAAACGCAGCCTTTTACTCACTATAAACTGAGACAAAGTAAGATTTGCACCTTACCTCCTTATCTGTCAGTATTCACATGGAGTCAGGCTGCTTTGCTGCTGGTTGTGAGAATTAGAAGATGTGTATGCAGAGCCAAGGCCAGGTGCTCCAGAAGCGTTCACTTTCCTACTGCCTCCTCTGGCTGAGCTCCTTAAGATGTACACCGTAAAGATCCATTTAGAGAGTGTGGCGTTTGTTTTGGTTAGCACTGTCTTCAGATGCCTGATAGTTAACACCAAAGCCCTTTTTGTTTTTTGTAGTTACTAAGAATTTTCCTAAGTTGAGGATCTATTTTCTTGTCTTCTGAGACCAATAGAAAGTTTTTAGGTCCCCCAGAATATTGCTCTTAAACACCATTGAACCTTTGTTGCTAGAGTTACATGGATGAACAGTTGTGAATGAATATAGCAGATCCAGGGTGATTTTTTAATAAGCCATGCCATTAGCTTAGGGTTTTTTATCATTATGATTGGCCTAATTGTCTTGGTGATTGAGTGACAAAAAAAATTCCTGGATAGTAAGATTGTGTATCACTGAATAAGCAAGATAGGCAGAGTAAAGAATAAACTCGGTATTGTTAATTTGGAGATGTCCCTTGGACACAATTATTTCAATTGAATAGAACTGAATTAAGAGAAAAGGAAACCCCAGGTTAGTACACTCCCACCAGCTTGACCTACTGCAGGTGCATGCGTGACTGTCCCATCTGATGGCTTGTACCACTGGTGGTACAAATGGACCTAATTACTTTTATTGGTCTAAAAGTAAAAACTAACAATAAAAAGCTACTTGATATAACATTCAAGCATGTATCACCAGTGGTTCAAGCCACGCGGCAATGAGATATATGAATTATAGTACTGTCATGACATGTTAATGTGGCTGAAGAGACAAGGGCATTCATTGTTAGGCTTTCTTATACTTTACTTTTGAAATATCAGAGCTTCATGCATACCATAGCATCACATTTAGTAAACTGTGGATGGCTAATTTATAATTGAAATCATAATTTGCTCAAGCCCTAAATCTTTGATCAAGGTTGCTGCCTCTTGAATTTGTGAGTTTCTATATCATACTTTGAAGAATGGTTCATTCATTCCTTTAAACTTCATTTCTAAACTTGTAACTGAGAAAAATGTTTTAATTTAATCTTAGCTTGGGGTAAAATTACAATGTCCACTTGAGAAGATGGTAAGAGTATTGTGTACAGAATATGTCAATAGTTACAAACGTTTCTGTTTTATTAGGTAAATAATTTATCCCTTTTAAATCATTTTATCTATGTAGGCATTAATTCATGGACTAAACAGACATTATTACTCCATCACCATTAATTATCGGAAAAATGAACTGGAACAGAAGGTAATATTAAATTTTTATTTTAGAAGAGCAAAAGCTTTTTCAAACTATTACCTGCTGTATGATTTAAATTTGAATTGTTGACTTATTTTGTTTTCAAATAATTTTCTATTCCTGATGAGTTGCAGCATAAAAGAATATTTTATTGAAAGACAATTTTTCTTAGTTGGTAGGTACTAAATTGGGAGAGAAAGTAGGAAATGAAACAAGCATTCTTGTTTATTTCTGTAGTTCTGTAGTTTTTCTAACATTATCTCCAACAAAATGACCATTTGTAATTTAGCTACTAAATATATAGCTTTTCAAGTATGATAATAATAAATTGTGATTCTGTAGTACTTTTTTAAAAATGTGCCATTTATCTACAGTAAGTTAAGGACAGTTAAAGGTAAAAATTTAGGACTTTCAAGTATTTTAGGCTAGAGTTTTACTCACTTTTTAGAGTGGACTATTTTCATATTTAATTACTCTTTCACAGTGTCTAGCATTTAGTGGATTTTGTATTTTATTTCTAGAATGATTTCTCTTACTGTTTTGTTGTTTTTCTCTCACCTCTTATCAAATATTTAACTCTGCCTATTAACTTTTTGAAATAACGACTTTTCCCCCTTTACTATCATGTTAGTCATCCACTAAATTAACTTTTTATATTTCTTTCTGAGAAAGAGTTTTTAAAAATTTCTTAAGGACTCTGAATTTACTATTGATAGCTAGTAAGTTCTGGCTGTTACACACAGACAAGCCTACATGTAAGAATTCAGCAGTAAACACGATTGTTCATACAAAAGACAGATTAATTCAGGCTCTCCATACCTACCTTGTTTTCAGTCAAATCATTTTCCTCTTTAATTTTTTATATTGGGAAGGTCTATACTAGATTCTCCTTGAAAGAATCCTATGTATAAAAAACAATAAAACAAAAAAAAACTTGTTTCTTAAAAGTCAAAGCCACCCACTCACCGAAGTGTGCAGCTATTTGAGTATAGCGATGAATGCGGGGAATAAGGGGTCCGTTTCCCTTTGGCAGGAGGGGCGTCCATGAGACTCCAGAGCCAGCCCCTGAAGTGCACTGGTTCTGATTTCAAAACAGCAGCATTCTGTAGCCAGTGTCTGCCCTGCTCCTGTCATAGTTTTCATCAGGCATGGAAAGAAAAACAAAAATGCTTCTTACTCAGTGATAGTTTTCAGTTCAAGAAAATTTGTACAGTAAGACTTTTAAGAAAACTGCCTTAAAAACATAAATTTAAAGTGGATGAATGTCTAAGAGTGTGTCTTTGGAATTTGAGTCCAATTTGAAAAACATTGAGGTTGTTAGTTTCATGATCCCTAATGTATTGTGCAGCCCCCGTTTGCCACTGTGGTTACAGATTGAGCAAATCTGTGATTTACTTCCCAGGCTCATGGCTTTTCATTGTAACACTGAAAAAGTCTTTTAAGGTTTTAAATTATTGACACAATATTGTAATTTGAAGAAATGTTTGAGATTAGTAGTCACTTAATAGATGAGATATCTTAACCCCTTAGCTTGTCAAAACCTGATTATATGAAAAATTAGTGATTCTGCGTGTAAAATAAGTTCTAATTCATTCATATATATTGTACGCTCTAACTGTTGTTATAGAGCAGTAATGGCGAACCTTTTAGAGCTTTCAGTGATAGCACATAGCCCATTGCATCGTGTGTGCTTCACAGATTCACCACCACTGCTATAGTCTGGACCCCAGTAAACTTGAAAGTAACAGCAAAGTCCCTGCCCTCTTGAATTTTTCTTTAGTGGGAGAGAAATGCAGTAAGCAAGAATACCAGATATTCATAAGCATTGCAAAAATAACATAAGGAAAGAAAGAATTTTAAGATAGTGTAAGGTGGCATTTTTAAATAGTGTGATTAGAGAAATCATCTAGGTAACGAAAAGAGAAAGTCATGCAATATGAGAGTACCCTTCAAGGGAGGACAGCAAAGTGAAAGCCAGGGGGTGGAACACTGCTTAGACTGCATTAGTATAGTTTTCGAATTCTAACATGAATTTGAATTAATGAAATGAAATTTAAATTCATTAATTCCAAAAGTTTTTTGTGAATTTTTCTCAAGACAAGTGAAGGGACCATCTTTAAGCAGGAAAATAATTGTTTTCTTCATATTTTTTTAGATGTTGCTAAATTTGCATAAGAAGAGTTGGATGGAAGGTTTGACACTTCAGGACTACAGCGAACATTGTAAACACAATGAATCAGTGGTAAAAGAGATGTTGGAATTAGCTAAGAATTATAATAAGGTGAAAGTTATTTCTAACATACACTTTTTAGTAATTTTTGGAATATGTATGATGAAATGCCAAATAACTGTATAAATATAAATAATTAAAAATAGAAAGGCTTCTTTTATAGTGAAACAGTAAATATTTGTTTTATAGGCTATCTTGTCTCATAAATGTCACCACTATCGTGATAAAGCAGCCACAGAGAAGATGCAAACAAATGAAGGTGGCTGTCTTCCACTGAAAGGCGGCTGGCCAGGGTTAGCCCGTGGGCTCTCATCTGCCACCCCCATTTGGAGGGCATGTGATAACAGTTGCACATTTGAAATTGCCCCATTATTCAGGGAATTTTTCTTGAAAGGGGAAGAGAAAAGGGGGATATAGACAGCAACAACATTTAATACGTGCTGCATACAGTTTATTTTATGAACTTTTCTATTTTCAGTTTGATTTTTAAAAGTCTGTTTAATAGGTTTTGAAAAACTACTATATGCCAAGCATCAGATATATGGTAAAAAAAAGAAAGCGAGAGAGACATACAAAGTCTCTTTAAGGAACTTACATACTAAAGGGAAACAAGGTAAATAAGTAAATATGACATAATATATTTTGATTAGTGCTATGAAAAAATTACAATGCGAGGAAGAGTAACTAGGGAGGATGTAACTAGGGAGGATGTAAAGTAAAGAGTAACTTAATGTGAGGATGTTTAAACAAGTTAATAGTTTGCAAAGTCTCCTGAAAACATTTGTGTGACTCAAAATATATATGGCCAGGCTAATGCTTTTGTTCAGATTTGTCTTTTTCATGCTTGAAAAAGCTAGAAGTGCCATTTATGTGCAACATTTCCTGTTTTCTTTCTCATTTGACTCCATGTTATCCTGTTCGTTAGAAACAAGAGCTGATAAAAATGTAGTCTGTTTAAATTTTTTAAGTTATTATAATAAAAGACACTTTGCCATCAGTTCCTCCCAGAATACTCTCCCTCACCTCAAGCACACATATCCCATTGTTCTTACCACTGTGTGGAGTGATAAGCTCTGAAAGCTGACTTTCTTGAGTACTGTTAAGAGCTGTGACTTAAAGGAAATACAGTGAGTTTTGCTGGCGAGCGCCGTCCAGTGGAAAGGCCCGTCCCTAAAATACTGCATTGGGTCCTTGTCCACCGCATTCACCAGATCTGCAGCCTTATGACTTCCTGCTCTTCCCCAAAGGCACAGTGACTATGAAAGGTACGTGTTTTGAGTAGATTTGGGATATTGAAGCAGCCACAACAGTGCACCTAAGGACTTTCATAAAATACGACTCCCAGAACTGCTTAGGGCAGTAGCAGAAACAGTGGGGTAAGTGTGTTTGGAGCAAGGAGGGTATTTTGAGGGGGAGTGATACTAGTATATACTCTACTTTAATAAATTGTTTAATAAAGTTACTGTTTTATAATCATGCCCATATATAGAGAGCATATGTCCATACATACAGATTGTACTCCACTAATGAGTTGAAAGTGTACACTTTAAAAATAGTTATTTTTTTCTTGAAGGAAAAATAGGAAAATACAGGTTTTATAAATGGGGAGGGGAAGAAGAGGGGGTAAGGGAAGAAGGGTTAGAGGGAGGGGAGGTGAAAGGGACAAAAACAAAAAGAATTTATATTTTATATACATGCAGAAGTCCCCCATGCTGCATGTGATTATTCTCTGCAAACATGTAAAGATTAAAAAATGCAGTTACACATTATGCACTGTTCCACTTACAAATATTTATTGAACATGTATGTAAGTTGTAGTGAAAAACAGAGATCCTTGCTTCATGTAAAACAAGAGCAGGAAGACAAGTTCTTAATTAGAACACTAGGCAAAACTGGTCTGTGTTGTAACACCTTACTGTTTATATTATCCACAGACCAGCCATATTAACGTCATCTGGGATCAGGTTAGAAATACAGACTCTCAGACCTTCTGGCTTAGAATTTACATTTTAACAAAGATATCCAAGAGATTTATATGCCCTTGAAATTAGAAATTACAAAAACACTGCCATAGAGAAACCCATGCAAAATACTGTGCCTGACATGCAAACACAATTTACTGGGGTTGTGGTTCTAAGTTACTAAGAATAGCATTTGAATTAGGCATTTAAGGGTAAGTGAGATTTAGACAGATGAATATAGGCAAAATGTATGTCATAGGCAAAGACTGAGAGGCAGCAAACTCATAGGACATATTCTATAGTCCTGTTATTCTAATAATAAATATCCAAAGGCAATTAAATCAGTATATTAAAGTGATAAGTCAGTGATCATTGGAGCAGTATTCACAGTAGCTAAAATACAACCTAAGTGTCCGTCAGCAGGTGAATGTATAAATAAAATATAAAGAAGGAAATCCTGCCATTTGCAACACCATGAGTAAACCTGGAGGACATTCTAGTAAATGAAATAAACTAGGAATAGAAAAACAAATTGTTGAGCTCAGAAGTAGAGAGTGTGGTTGTGGTTACTGAGGGA
The DNA here is from genome assembly GCA_004027595.1 of Dinomys branickii. Lineage (NCBI taxonomy): Eukaryota > Metazoa > Chordata > Mammalia > Rodentia > Dinomyidae > Dinomys > Dinomys branickii. The sequence goes on along the minus strand of PVLD010000640.1, from coordinate 88,109 downwards.
GTCTTGAGGCGAGCAGTGGGAAAGAGGGGAGCCCTGGAAATGTTTAGGAATCGTGCTTGACTAGAGTACATAGTACACAAAGGTGATAGGAATTTGAAGGTGTTGAAATAAAGTTACTAGTATTTAGAATATCAGAAAAGGTGTTATTTTTGTTCAGAGACATGATATGCTTATATCATAACTTAAAAAAAATAATTTTACCACAGGGTAGGAATCTCCTAAGAGGAAGTTTGAATGGGAGATGGTGTCTAAGAGGAGTTTGCTATTATCCAAACAAAAGGAAATTTCTAGGGTACTGTTGTGGCAATAAGGACGGGGACATTAGTAAGGAAAGTGTAGCATAGATGAAGAGGAAGAAATCAAAGATTAATTCACAGTTTACTGTCTGGGTGCTAGAAGTATGTTACTGCCATTAATATTTCCAATTTAGATAGCAGAAATGAGGAACGGAATAGAGTTCACTTTTAAATAGGGAGTTAGAAATAGGGGCTAACGATTCATACTCTAGTGAGATTCAAGATTTCAGGGGTATAATTAAAAATGATACTATTTCTTACACCAAACATTAGATTTCCTTTTTAGAATTAATTTTACAAAAAAATTTTCCAAGAGCCAATATATAAGCAAGTTTTGATGGCACACATCTGTAATCCCAGCACTTGGGAGGCTGGGGCAGGAGGATTGCTGTGAGTTCGAGACCAGCCTGGGCTACAAAGTGAGTTCAAGGCCAGCCTGAACTGCAAAATGAGACCCTGTCTCAAAAATACCCAAACAAAACAAAAGTCAAGTGTTATGAGAGAATGGAGTTCTGAAATGATGGTAATGGGCTCATACAGACTAAATTTCAGCAGAATTAGGTTTGGGTTTGTTGAACATGCCCTGATGGATATATAGTGCTTTAACTGGAATCCCTACTAGTGGTAGATTGTAAGTTTAAAGGAAAAAAAAAAGACAAAGGAAGAGAATTGTTTATTCTAGTATTCTTTGCATGCCCTGAGGATTAAAAAAAAAGTTGTTTCCCATTTAAAATAGTTAACTTGTTGCTGGGTGTAGTGGCACACACCTGCAATCCCAGTACTTGGGAGACTGAGGCAGGAGGATCGCTGCAACTTTGAGGCCAGCCTGGACTACATAGTTAGTAGTGTAACATAATTACATAGTTAGTACATAATGTGACCCTGTCCCCAAAAAAGGAAAAAAATGTTTTTATAAATAAAAGTGTTATCATTTGAGCTATTATTCAGCAGATGATAGGAATGTTTTTCATTTCTGTGTAATACACATTTAAGTAAATTCGTATTGGCACCACTGCCAGGGAGTAACCTATTTATGGTTACTGCTGCCCATCCACAGAAGTTTTTCCTGTTTTATAGTTTTAAAAAATCTGTAGTACTCCAAAATTTGTAAGATTTGGTTAAAAAATGAAAACAATGTGTAAGCTGTGATATGAAAGAGTCCAAATTTGGGAATGTAATTCCCTGTATGATTGAAAGAAATACGGTGGATTTTTTTTAGTAACACTTAAAATAAAAAACGAAAGGCCCTTGCTACCAATTTTTTTATAGTATTCTTTTTAATTGGTTGATGTTTTAAAGTAAGGTAATTGCTGTTAGATACTACTTAGGTCCAAAAGTGAAGGAAGGTTAGAAAATAATTGAATTCCTATGTTCCAACTTTTCAATTCCAAGTCTAAATTCCACACAGAAATTCTGCTTATTACTCATTTGAGTTTTCTAAATTACTGAACTACAACACCCACGGCTCTGTTATTCCAAACCTCCTAATTTATTCATGCCAAGATGCATCTGCTATTTTTTTAAAATTTCGATAATATTTGATTACATATTTGTAAATGAATGCAGGTAAAAAAATGAGTTGCAAAAGTGCATTTTAAGAACAGCATAGATACAAAATGATGCCTTGTTTTTCAGCATGTAGCTTTGTAAATTCTGAGATGTGACAATTTACTTTCCAGATAGATACATTAATGTACTTAGTAATCTGACAGCAAGTTTGAATATTTCATTATAATTACATGTAAAGTATGTAAATATTTGATTAAATTTGATTTACTACGGTAGCTATATCAAATAGGAAAGTCTCATTTTGTGTTGAGAAAAAAAGAGGTCAGATCATTATTATTTAAACATGATAGGCTATTCTTGCTATCAAGCATAGAAATCCAAGAGGATAAACCAGACAATATTAAAATTAACTGTATATCAACTGTATATGTTGTAAACATACCAATAAATTGGGTAAAAGTGTGAAAAAACCTCAATGAAGAAAAAGACAAATAGCATGAAACATGAAAAAATTTCAACCTCATTAAGTAGTCAAAACAAAAAAACTGGAAATTTTTTTAAACAAAAACGTTTCATGGAAACACACTGCTAGTGGGAAGGTAGGTGTTGTAACATTTTTATGGGCCATTTTAAAATTTTAAATGCATGTAGTTCTTGAAAAGTCAACATAGTCTGTCTTAAGCATTTATTATGAGAAAATGTCACAAGAACTTAGAGGAAGGTCTACAACCTGTTAGATTTCAAAAATTAAATTGTGTAATAATATAGGAAAAAATTTCCTACCATAATACCTTCCTTCCCTCTTTTTGAAGTGATTTCCTATCACTGTGTCACATGCATGTCAACACACTGTGTTGATAACAGTGATCTCAGAGGTGAGAGATAGGGGAATTCTGTGCTTAATATGACTCCTGAATGTTTTTGAGTTTTTGTCTTTAGCAAGTGTTACTTATATATAAGGTTGTGTTTGCTCGAAATAACAGCGGCTTAAATAAGCCAGAAAACTATGTCTCTTACGCTTTTAGGCCAGTATGAAACTTCATAGTAGTCATCAGAGACTCGGATTTATTCTCTGTCTGCCTTGTTTTCCTTGTGTGGATTCATTCTTTGTCTTGTCTCATAATTCAGGCTGGTAGGTAAGGATTTAGCTGTCACACCTACATGCAGCACAGCTGGAAGAGAATGAAAGGCAAAGGGGAGCACAACCATTTCCTTTCAGGGCCGTTCCATAAGTCTGCCTGCCAGCGCTGCTTCCTCTGACTGACAGAGCTTGGTCAGATGGACTCAGTGAGAATGTCTATGTAATGTTGTTTCTCACTGAGAACACTGAAACCTTTGGTAAAATCAGGACTATTACAAAAAAGGAAGATTAGTATTGAATAGACAACTAACAGGCTTTGCCACAGAAATTTTTTCAAAAAATGGAACCATAGTTTCTGTTACACACACACACACACACACACACACACACACACACATGAACATGTATGCACATATCCATAAGATCTTTAATTTATATCCCTGTTTTAGGTTGTTACATTTTAAAATTTGACTCCCCGTAATATTTCTGTGAAGAATCTGTGCTGTTCAGGACCAACTAATAAGTCGTGGATTTGGCTTTATTATTGTTATTCAAGATGAAGATTTAAGATTAATGATTTTCTGTAATTGCCACAGAAGTTACTTTAAGGTCTAGCTAGATAAGACTGTGTTTAAGTAACAGTCGCAGTGCTTATCTGTGTGGCTAACGGCAAGTTAACCTTTCTGAACTCTGTTTCCTTTTCTCTAAAGTGAGGTTGTTTTAAGGACTTTGAATAATACATATAAAGCATCTGATGTATGATACATGTCTAATGACATTATGGTTGCACCATTTCTGTTACTAATATCATTTTTCACTCTTCCCCTTTTGCCCACATCTAGTCCACCAACAAGTCATTCTACTAACTAAATTAATCCTTAAGCTAACCTGCTTCTTTATGTTGCCACTCCCCCACTTTACCTCCTAATTGGGTGCTGTACTTATGCAGGCTTTCCCATTCAAACCTGTTTTCCGTGCTGGGGAGCAGTCTTTCTGGAATCAGAGCGGTTGTGCACCCAGAAAAAAACTGAATGAGAAAATATTTGGAAATCCTATCCAGTAAGAGTCTAGTATCTAAAAGGTGTTTAAAAAAAATTCTTAGAACCCACAACAAAAAGGACAGCTCAGTTCAGAAATGGGCAAAGACTTAGGTAGACATTTTTGCAAAGAAGTTAAACAAATGGTCAGTAAGCACATAAAAAGATACTCAGTCAACACGATTAGTTACTAGTGAAGTGCAACTCAGAACCACAGTGGTACGTCACTTTATACACCCTGGCACGGCAATAATCAAAATGATGGAAAATAACACGTAATGAGAAGGACATGGAGAAACTGAAGCCCATGTACATTGCTGCTAGGAATGTAAAAAGTGCAGCCCAGTTTGGTTCTTTGTCAAAAAGTTAAACAGGGGCATCATACAATTCAGAAGAAATTCTTCTCCTAAGTATGTACCCAAAAGAAGGGAAAAGAAATAGTCAAACAAAAATCTGTACATGAATATTCATAGCAGCACTATTCACAATAGCCAAAAGGTAGAGACAGCCCAAATGTCCATTAACAGATGAGTGGATAAACAAATCATGACGTGTGCATGCAGTGGAGTATTACACATCTATTAGGAGGAAGAAACGGAGCACTGATACATGCTACACATGGACGAACCTCTAAAACTTAGGCTAAGTGAGAGGAGCCAGGTTTAAGAGGTCATATTGTATGACATCCTTTGTAGGAAGTATACAGAATAGTTAAGCCCATCGAGGCAGAAAGCAGGTCAGTTGTCACCTAAGTCTTAGGCAAGGGAGGAATAGGAAATAACAGTTCGATTAGGTTTCCGTTGGGTATAATGAAATGTTTTAGAATAGAAGTGATGGTTGTACAACATTACAAATGTATGAAATGTCTTTTGAATTGTATACTCTGAAGTGTTTGTATTTCTTTTGTTAAGGATTTACCTTAATTTTAAAAGGCAGATTGGCCCATGTCAGTACCTTGCTTTTAAAAGGCTTTTAAACAACTTCTGTTCGCCTAAGAAGGAGTCCAAAGCTGAGCTAGCTCCTGCCTGACTCTGCAGCCTTATCTCTTAGGAGTGTTACACTGCTGCAGTACTGAATGTGCTGCATTTCTTCGGACTTACACATTTTCTTGCTTCCCGGCCAGAGCATTTCTTATCACCGCAACTCCATCCTGATTCCTACTTTTCATTCAGGGTCTCATTTCAACACTTTCTAACTATTGGACATTTACTACACTAAAACATAAATGCCGTTCACTCCTTTATATTCCAGTAGAACGTTGTCCTCTTGCACTAATTCTTTTTTTTTTTATTTTGTAGTTTTACCACTAATCAATCAACTTTTTGAATTCAACTATCAAATCTTATTTTAGCCAGATACTCGGGCAGTGCATGCTCTCCCAGCTCCGTGAGAGGCTGGTGCAGGAAGACGGCAAGTTTGAGCGCAGTCTGGGCAGCTTAGAGACTTAGCAAGATCCTGTCTCAAAGTACAAAATAAAAAAGGGCTGGGACGGACCTCAGTGCAGAAGCCCTCAATGTCTAGTACCAGAAAAAGGTCTTCCTTTGTCTCCAGCACACTGCCAGTTAAATGGCAGATACTCAGCAAGCACATGTTGAATCAATGGAGTGCTGTGATACTTGTATTTTTAGCAAAATTATAACTTTATTAACCATCAGCATTATCTAGTCACTAATATTAACATAGTCTTCTAAGATTTTAGGAACTGGTGTGCCCTCTAAAGGACACGTTTCCCACGGATCTTCACCAGCTGTCCATCGTGGCCTACTTTGCCCCCTTTGCTCTCAGGACTGACTGGATAAAACAAAACCTCCTTAGGTCACTCACGTCTGCCTTAGGTCGCTGTGTTCTTAAAGTCATACCCTTTCCATGATGGAGTGAATATTGAAGACAGTTTACTAATTCTAACTTGTTGAAAGAGGTGATTGATTTACTTTTTAGTACACTAAGTTTACCCCTCCTTTCCAGGCTATTCTCATTGTCCCCTTGCTTCCACTCGATACTCTTGCACTTGTGAAGTCTGTCTCTTTACTTCTGTGGCCACACATTCCTCTCCTGACAAGTCTGCTCTGCTGCCTTTGCTTTGTTGTTGTGTTCTTGGTGTTTTGGGTTTTTTCTTTTGAGAAAGGGTCTCATTATGTAGTCCAGACTGGCCTTGAACTCACGTATGAAGCCCAGGCTGGCCTCAAACTCACAATGATCCTCCTGCCTCGGCCTCCAAAGTACTGGGATTACAGGCATCCACCACCATATCTGGCTGCTCTTCTATTTTTATAATTTTTAAAACTCTGCTCTGATAGCATGGCTAGAAACACCTTAGAAATGTTTTCCCTTTCACCTGGTCTTCATCCTCATCTCCCTTATCTTAGAGACCGTTCCATTCACACTTACCACGTAGTTCAGGTGCTACTGGTTGAGAGCAAAGTGTGGTCTGTTGTACTGCCTGTTTCTTCAGAACACTCCCTCTACAGTTTGATTTCCAATGGCACTCTCATTTTTCTAGGCATCAGATACGCAGAGTCTGGACTCTTTCTCTCCTGCCAGGTTCTCCTGTCTCACAGCCGTTCAGTTTCCAGAGCCTGCCTCCTCTGCATTACCTGTGTGCACCACGCGGTGGGTTCTTTGCTAGTGGATTGTCCACACTCTCACCCTGACTTCTCCCCCCAGGAGACCCAGAATAAAAGTTAGGTCCACTGGTTCCCTCTGTGTCCCCATCATTCTCTGTGAAGACTTTTTTTTTTGGTATGTTTCATGCTGCTTTTTAATTTGAGATGTATAGGCAAGTGCAGATTGAGCTGCTTGAGAGCAGGAAGAGCTTGAAACTGTTATAGTAGAAAAATTGCTGGAGTTAATGTATCTCCGAGGAGATAGCGCCTACTTTATATGTCAAGTGTTGATTAGCTACACTGCTGGGATGTTGTAGAAATTCAGTACATTAGTAATTAATATCTATAAAATATGTGTATTGGTGTTTTCATAGTGGTGGGAAAGTTTTACCATTCTTCACATTCAAACTTCTTACGCCTTCTGTAGTTTTTTAATTGCTTCATGTTTGTTTATTTCGCTTTCCCAAATTTTTTCAAAATGTTTTATAAAAAGCATTTCTTTGAAATTATTCCCTATTTCTGTAATTCAGGTTTCTTTAGTTACTTATTCAATATGAAAAACAAATATAAAAATCATAAGATCCAGGTATGATAGTGCATGCCTGTAAGCGCAGCTACTCAGGAAGCTGTGATTTCTCCTCCTTCCTCAGCAAGCAGGAGGGTTCCAAGTTGGAGGCTGGTATAGGCAACTTAGTGTGTCCCTGTTGCAAAATAAATTGAAAATGTCTGGGGATGTAGCTCAGTGGTACAGTGCTTGCTTGCATGCACAAGACCATGGATTCAATCCCCAGTACTGTAAAAAGAAAAAACAAATCATAAATGAAGTAAAACACATTGTCTTGAAGTGCACTGGCAAGTTGCAGGGATGGTTTACTGGGGGAAATTAGCATATTCCATTTTAGTAGTTGTGCCCTCTTTTATATTAAATTGCTGTATTTGTGATCTTGGAAGCCATGTGCTTAAGTAGGATCCTCACACGTTATAGGCTGAACAAAGCACATCAGTGGGCAAAAGAAAGCCAAAGGAATAGTTAGAGAAGTATCCAGAATGAGAACCAAGTTATCAAAGGAAGGGTTAAGGCATAAAAATCAGTGTTGGAATAGCTCTAAAGGTGTTTAGAAAGTTCACAATACTGGAATTGGCCTGGTAGAGATCATTAAAAGTTAGTGAAATGTCAGGTGTCCAATCTGTATTTGTTTATGTGTAAATAAAATGGTGAATTTGATATAAATGTTCCATTTAAGAGACTTGACCATTAGCAAAAAAAATGATTTAGGAGTTTAGAAAGCTTCTTTAAGATAGGGGTACATCTGGGGGATTGTGATCACATAACAGACCAAATTCCAAGAATTTCTTAGAACTGTGCAGACCGTGCATGATGGGATAGCCATCTGGGGGTCTTTGTTGATAAACTGTTAAAAACGTTTCTAGTGTGAATAGCCACAAACATTTTCAGTGCTTTTTTGTTGGTTGAGTAAACCGAAGAGCACAAATGCAAAAGCAAAATTTGAAGCCAAATCACAGAAGTTGCCATAAACACAGAAGTTCCCTAGTGAGGACACTGCCTGTGCCTGAATTTCATTTGTTTCTGCTGCTACCATTTCTTAATTTTTCCTGGTGACTAGCCAGATTAGAACTGTGAATGAAGACAAATTGGTCTTAACCAGATGGTAGATGAGATGTAGGTAACTTATAGGTAGATAGGAAACATTTGTAGGGGTCTGATGTGAGTGTCTGTTCTGTCTTAGAATGGAAGAGATGTGCTTACTCTTTTGTCATGGGGGTCTGCACCCTTAGGATATGCCTAAATCTACAGCTGCTCCTCATTCCCCAGATGGCATCTGTGGCTGGGAGTACTTTTTACCATCTGCACTTCTCAAAGAGTTTGTGAACTCTCTCTTTTAATTATTGGGAATGGAAAAACTAATTGGTAAAGTGGTTAAATGATGTAAAAGATTTTAAAAATGCATTGGAGCTTTTTATATCCTGTTTAACCTTTCAAATAAAATTAGTACTTCACGGCTTTTTGACCTTCATCTTTGTGTATCTGTCATTTTTGGTATTTGTAATAATCCCAAATACTTCCTAATAACCATTTTGTATGTGGGTTGGTATTTGAGCCAAATTCCAAAACTCTTGCTTCTTTCCAATGCTGTAGTAAGTACTGTTGTTGGCATGTGCACAGAACAACCAACACTGAATGGATATGGAGTACAAACTTAATCGTCCCATTCATCTAATAGGCTTTAAGTCAATAATATATACTGTCACTGTTTGTAAAAGTAATTTAGAAAGGCAAACTCTAAATGCATGTTAATGTTTCCTTTTATGTTAAAAGGTAGGAAAGTGAAAGAAGCAATTTCCCAGTTAAGTTGTACTTTCCATAACTAGCTGAGAATAATAGAGTGACATCTGACTCTAAAAATGAACATATTTTCTGTCTAGGGAATTCTAGATTTGGAGTGTTATTAACTTTTATTTTTCCTTCTTTCAAGCTTATGAGTCATAAATGTAATTCCCAATGATTTCCTGTAAATAAATATCCTCTACTAATCAGGAGATACAATACTTATTCACTATCTTTTCTCTCTAGGCAGGTTCTATTGGGGAAAATTCTCTAGATAGTTTGTCCATTTATAAAATTAGACACTTGCCATCTTTGCTCATTTTCAAGTTCTCTGTTTACAAAACTATTAAGAAGGTGTGAAATGCAGCCAAACTTCCCAGTTTATGGGAAATGTCTGATGATTGCATTTCCTACATGTTCATTGTTCACACATGAAGAAATTTGGCAGCTGTGAGATTATTAAGTTTAGAGTATCCAAGTCTAACCCTCACTGGGATTTTGCTTTCCTGCTTTTCGCCACTGCCTTTTCACCCTCTTGGTAGCCATCTTTGTGGTAAATGCCGTGGTGGCATTTCCTAAGATTGGTAATCATCACTAAATTTTCTTGGTTTTCCATTTATCAGACGGTATGAATAAGTCATGGCCCCAAAATTTACCTGCCATAGTCCTCCCTTCAGCCCATAACATACCTAAACTGTGAAGGTTCCTTAAGCTTAGAATTCTCACTAAAAGTTTTATACTAGTACCATAATGGGAGGGGAAGACAGTGGTAGTAGGTAACCTAGTGTAGTAATAATGTAAGAATTGTTCTGCTAGAAAGTTTATGATCACATACATCAGAGTTGTAGCTAACTCCGAAGTAGAGAGTAAGTTTGCATGGATTTTTTTTTTTTTTTGGTTGATTTGTTTTTAAAGTAATTATTTGGATATTGAAAACTTCAAATTAGTTTTTATGGTTGTTAAAGATTCCTCATGTAGCATAGTGAGATTTTTCTGAATACAGGTACATATGCTATATTACTTTAGAGATTGAAAGATGTGAAGAGATTAACGTATGATTTGTAAGTGTATTTTAAGTCAGAAGCCCCTTTGGTCCTGAGTACTCTTAAATAGGTACTGGATATTTTTGTCAAGCCATAGGCTGGCTTGACAAAAGAAAAGGAGACAAAGAAATGGGAAGAGAAAACGACTGTGAAAATGGGAAAAGAAGCTAGGGCAAAACTGGTTAGTGCCGCAGTGCCGAGAGAGGCTAGTTCAGATATTTCCATCCCCCAATCTCTCAAAAAATTTAGTATTGGCTTTCAATAACTTTTGCAGATAGTTAATGTAACCATTTAGCAATTCAGTTTGATATTTTCAATACCTTTTACATGTTCTTTGGTCTGTTTTCAAATGGTGGTCGTAACAGTTTTCATTATCCTGAAAGTTACCCTAAAGATTAGCAAAATTGATTTTTGATCAATAAATTATTTGAATAAATGAAATGTATGATTATTATTATTTTGGTAATTACTATTTAGTGAGAAAAGTAAATTTAGAATTTGAAACACTGTCTTTTGTGTTTCGTTCACAGGCTGTAGAAGAAGAAGATAAGATGACACCTGAACAGCTGGCAATAAAGAATGTTGGCAAGCAGGTGAGGGGCACTGTCAGGTTATACATCTTACAACAGTGTGCTCTCCTAGAGGGAAAACAATTTTAGGGCCTGTGGTTATTTCCTGTCTGTTCACTTTGTGCTTATCTTTTGTCATGCAAATATGGTACTAATTTTAAGAATCACTAAATTTATTTGATGTCAAGTTCTGTTTGCTAGCTATAGAGAATAAATCACAAGTCTGTATCCCTGACATACTATCTTTAGGGAAGGTAGTTTACTAGAAATAAATTAAGACACTGATATCCTGACTTAATGTTTATAATATTATTTTTGCCATAGATCAAGATTTACCTCATTTTAATGATATTTATCAGTATGTAGGTAATGTACTTGAGAAATCTTATAACTCTTAGTTTTACTGAGTGAAGAAAAAGGGTTTTAAGTATTTGTTCTTTCAGTTTTCTAAGATAAATATATGTGTTAGTCTATTATCTGAGGGTAAGAGGAACATACCAACCAATTAAAGGAATCTACAGATTAATTAGACTGTTTTTTAAAGAACGTTGATTACTTTTTTTTTCGTTACATGGAACATGGTTATCATATTGCTGATGTTGGCAGAATCTTGATATTTCAGATGCAAGACACTAAGCTGTCTTTGCTTTCAGCCATCCTACCATATGCTCTGATCCCATCACATCTCACAAGCTATGTAGGTTTGGGCCAGGACCATTCTTGGATGGGAAATCTCCTAAGAATCACCCAGCTGCCATAAGAAGTAATATAGATAACTGATAAACGAGTTACCAATTCACTGTAAAACCAATTACTTCAACAGAGTTGTAGGGGCAAAGGTCTGACTTTATCGTGTATCATAAATAAGGGAATCATCTCAATACATTCTGAATATTATAATTTAAAACTGAGTACCTCCAAAACCCAAAATGAAATGTAGTTCATCTTATTTTCTCATCTCTCATGATAGCCTTGCTGTCTTTTTTCACCACTTATTTTAAAATGTATTATTAGATCACCAATTTGGAGCCTTTACCCTTCATAGAGTTTGAAGTTGAATAAATTGCTTTCTGAGGCTGTAGTTTCTTGATGTGGATTTTAGTTAACAGCAGCAAAATAGGACTAAATTCAAAGTGAAACTGAAAAATACATAATTGACAAAGCTTAATAATCATCAGGATAATGTTTTAAAATGTAATAAGTTTCTCACTGGTTTGGCCTACCTCGTGGCAAAAGGGAAAACTGTCTGTAATGGATTTAAACCAGTATCTTTTTCCCTTGCCAGTTTTGCTCGAATTTTTTTTTTTACCAAAAATGCACTAAGGCTTATTTCTGGACTAAAGTGTAATAATAATAATAATAATACTGTGGTCTAGTCACTTAAAATTTTTTGTAGCGTGTCATATCTCTAGGTTGTTTAAAGAAGTCAGTGAACTGAAATTACAGGTTAGAAAAGCACACTCGAGTGCTCCTCGGCCTTTTGGCTAAGCCCGAGTGAGAAGCACAGTCAAGAAATAATTTCAGCGGTGGGCATTTGTGAAGTTAAGAATCCTGGGTATTTTGATAATGCTCATTAGCAGTGAATGGTTTAAATTATTTTTTGTTGTGTACAGTATGTATTCTTTATTTGAAAGCTTTCAAATTTAGTTAAAATACTTAATTAACCCCAAACATAAATTAAACATGTTAATTATTTTATTACAGTGCAGTTTTAACCTTTTTGTTTAACTATTTCAAAATAGATTTGACTAGGTTTAAAGAAGTGCACCTATGTACAGAATTCTCTGTATTTTTCCAAAATAGCTGCATGAAACATTCTTAACATTTAGAATAGCTCCAAATTGTATTTAAATTTTTCAGCCACAGTGACTTTTGATCCAAGAATATTTTCTGAATCACTTAAAGCACTATTCTTGAAGTATTGAAATTATATAAAATTCTTATTTTTATCAAGATGCAAAGAAAAAGTGATATTCATTCACATTATACTTTTACTTATTTGTATGTCTGCTCTAAATAAAACACTCCCTTAGACATTTTATTTAAAAATGTGAACTGCAGAGAATACGTACACAGACCTATACACACACAAATACACTTTTTAAAAGATTAGATGATTGTGAGCTTTATAGAATTTGTTGTTACCGTTTATAAAAAATCTCTGGTATGAAATTATAGCACTGATTGTATAAATCAAACTTGCACTTAGTGACACATTATTAGGTACCTTTTTAGAAAACAGATTTAGAACCCTAAAAATATAACAACATATTAGGAAAGTTAAATTGTAAAGTATGTAAACATTTAGGTTTCTTTCTTAATTTCATCAGCTACATCTAAGTAATTTATGTACCAGTAATAGAGTTCTTTGTTTCTCTTTTAGGATCCCAAACGGCATTTGGAAGAACATGTGGATGTACTTATGACTTCAAATATTGTCCAGTGTTTAGCAGCTATGTTAGATACTGTCGTATTTAAATAAAAAATGCAAAAAGCTTTCAGTGCAACTTTCAGTACATAGTCCTCTCTTGTTCCTAATGCTCCAAATCAAGGGTCCTCAGAAGGTGCGTTTGGTTAGTGTAAGACATCTGGCATCATTTGCAGCACCGTAACACCTTCAGTCTCAGTTGTGCAATTACTTCTGTTTCTTTAGTCAGGGTCTTTGCAGATTCCAAAGTTGTACAAGAACACATCAAAATGGACAGATTTTGTTAAGATCTCATTTAATATTTGAAGAAATCGGTAGCACAGATATATTTTGATTGTTGCTTACAAAATAAAATACGTTTACAATCCATGTCTCCTGAAGTCTTTTTGGCACTGGGTGGAACTGACAGAATAACATTTGACAATGCTTTGGAATCTCACACAAAGATATGTTTCCCTTTGCATTTTAAGATCTTATAGCACATGAAACAATGTGATAACAAAATTTCACAAATGCAAAATGATTGCCATTAATGAGTGGCTACCTCATTAGTGAGTAATATTTTATTAAAAATATTTCTCACAAGTTAATATTGTATATTCAATATCCTGTCAATATGTTGTACTTTGCAAATTTTAGACAAGTACGTTTAAGAACAAAAAGGGGGCAGTTGTAATTTACACTCATCATGTTTTTTTTAAAAAGTACATTCCACCACTGGTTTTTGAAAGTGGAACTTGGCTGCTGGAAACTCCGCTAGATTTTTGTCTGAAACAGTAATAGGTCTAATGTCTTTGAAGCACAATGAGAAAAGTAATCATAGTGTGAGTTTGATATTATGAGCTTATAATTGTAATTTTGTTTTATCTTTCTCAAATTAACTTAGAGCACTAAGTTTTCTGATAAAAACATTTTGACTAGTGGTAGTTTTCATGGATGACTTCAACCCTTGCCCATCTCACCTTTTGTACAAAAGTAACTGCCCCTGTTAACACTCATGGTATGACACCATACTGAGTACTCAACAAGCAGTATGGCAAAACTCTGGAGACAAAGATTTTATCCTAGACTTCACCTTTCCTTGTTCGACTATTTCTAAGGTTGTATGGCGGGAAGGTTTACTTGACCTCAAAGTTTGATTTTACTTTACTAGAGGTATTATGAATGCTGTGGTAGACCAAGTTACTGTTCTGTTCCAACAATTGCAGGGGGTTACTGCTTGCCTAGTGAAGTTACCAGAAGCTTAAAGTGGACATGGCTTAAATTCTCAGGATGTTTCACTGTCATTGGAATATCCGTTCCCTTTTTTTTTTTTTTTTTTTTTCCGGGATCGGGGATCGAACTCAGGGCCTTAGTGCTTAGCGGCAAGCACTTAGCCCACTGAGCTGTACCTCCAGCCCTGTCATTGGAATAAAATGTTCTGAGTAGTTTTTTTTAGATACAGTGATAGTACATTTTATGTAGGACATGTAGTATGTATTAATTTAAATTGTTGGGATTATATCTAAACTCTTAAAACTAAAATAAGTACAAGTTACAATTTCTGCTATGACCAAATTTAAACTTCTGTGCAGGATCTTGACTATAAGATTTTTTTCCCCTTTAAAAATGAGATTCTGTAATTTACTTCACAGATACTGAGAAGGGCTAGGTAAGAGTTGTTTTGGGGGGGGTCTATAGTTTGCCCTCAGAAAGTCTCCACATTTCAAGGACTTGTCTCAATTTTCAGATTAAAAGATACTTTGTTGTTTTTGTTATTTTTCCCCCATTTTGGCTCCTGAATATACCCTGATTGAGTACTGTGACTGGAAAGAGTTACATAGTGCCTTATCTTTTGCCCTTGATGGCTTGATTTTCCTGGAATCCCACGTTCCATTTCCTCTTTCTTGGTTCGCGTTGGAGATAGTCCCAATTTCAAAACCTTGTCAAAATTCATCCAAGCAAAAAAACAAACAATTTTTTTTTTTTTTTTTTTTTTTTTTGCGGTACTGGGGATCGAACTCAGGACCCTGCACTTGCTAGGCAAGCACTTATTCCACTGAGCTATAGCCCCAGCCCCAAAACAAACAAATTTTAAAAAACCCAGCAAACTATCTTTGTAGATCTGGAGTGGATGAAAATCAGGCTGTCTTAAGCAGCTCAGGAAACACGTTTGTTCCTTAGAACATACAGCTACTTTAGCAGCAGCCCAGTGCCCCAGGGCTAGTTAGACATTGAAACAACCTGTTAAGCTCAACAAGCTATTTAAGACTGTGCATGCATATGTATTTTAGTGTTACTCACCATGCAGAGTTAAAGCATCTCTAGAAACAAAATGTTGCCTGTTTCTAGAGCTGCTGCAGATGTCCCTGCTTTCCTATCATACTAGCATGGGGGCGTGGACAACTTCAGCCTCAACCTCATTGTTACAAGTGTGATCTGCCTTGACTGACAGCTCTGAATCTATGCAAGTATGAAATACCCAGACCTACAGTCACAAGAAAGAATCCCAGTGTGGTTGATCAGCACTATTTTTTGATTCAGGGTCCCACTGTGTAATTCAGGCTGGCCTTGAGATCATACTACCTCAGTCCCCAAGCGCTGGGATTACAGGCATGTGCCACTACACTCAGTTCATCCGCACTTTAAGAAGTACAACTCTCTACAGTTGTGATGCTAAGGAGAGTCTTTATCTTCCTTGAGCACATTTAAATTCAAGATAAAGCATACATATGATTCTGTATTTAGTACTGGCTGTCCGAAGTGGGTCAGAGTACGTTTATCTCCCAGTCCTGAGGAAGGTGTACTTAATCCTTATCTATCCTTGTAAACACCTTAACATGTCACGTTAGCATTCTTCATTTCTTGAAAAGCCACACCAGAGTGCCAAGAATGGCAAAGTCTCAAAAAGAGCCCAGGGGGGCCGGGGATACAGCTCAGTGGCACAAGTACCTGCCTGGCAAGTGTAAGGTCCTGAGTTCAATTCCTGGTCCCCAAAAAACAGCCCGGGTGGTGTCTCACGTCCCTATACAAGCGAGGCTGCGTCCCTCTGAGCGCCGAGCAAGATGCAGTGGGAAGCAGCAGAGGACAGTGCACTGGGGACAGGAGTTGATGATAGTGGCCAAAATAGGGCTGGACTCTCATTCGCACAGAGGTGAGAAGCACAAGGTAGGAAAGTGTGTCAGGGGGTGTAGCTGTTGGCCCCTTCCCCCACCCCTCAGTGCCGCAACAGCTCAGACTGCTTGTGAAGCTTCCATCCAGAAGCTAAGATTTTCTTTCCAAGGGAAAAGTGGATCTGGTTTTATTTTTCTCCCAGAAAATTGCCCCAGCTTGAGTCCGTGATATCTGGTTACCGACCACCCCCTGGCCTAAGCTGCCCGCATTGGACCTTGCCCGCGGCGTCCTGCTGGAGGCCGCAGCTGGTGCCCACAGCAGCCTGAGCACCAACCGCTTCGGAGGACGGCGCAGTCTGGACTCGGCGCTGACCACTCGGTCCACCGCGCCTCTCTAGGTTGCCGAGAAGCGGCGAAATTGGTGAAACCATACTTCGCCTGCCCAGGGCCCAGCCAGTGTCCCCAGAGCCTCGCTCCCCCAGGGAGCTGTTTTGACCCAGGGAATCGAACACGCGCGCTCAAAGACGGAAGCTCCACCCGGTCGGGATGCGCAGGCCGCGCCTGTGCCAAGGAAGAGTGCGCGCCTCTGGGTGGTCGCCAGACGCTCCCTGCCTCAGAGGCGGAGCGCGCCCGCCAGTCGGCCACCTCGCCGGACTGCAGGGGGCCCTGGCGTTGCGCTGCTCCTCCTCCTCCTCCTCCTGCTCGTTCCCGCCCGGCTCGGCGGCATCAGGGAGGAAAGCCCAAGGAAGGCAGATTGGCAACCGCCAGGCCAAGAAAGCAGTGTTGGGCAGATAGAGCCTCCGCTGCTCTTGGTCCTGTGACAGGCCAATTGCTGGGCGCCTCGGTAGGGCAGACACGGAGATCTCCCTCACCTCGGAGTTGCTTTAGGTCTCTTGCTATATATTTGTGCCACCATCCCTTTAAATTGGTTCTTTTCTCTATTCCTCCTTAGAATTTCCTCCTTTTAAAATTACTGGCATGGATTCTTTTTCTCCCGTCCAGATTATATAAACACTACACACACACACACACACACACACACACACACACACACACACACGAGTCTTCAGTAAGATCACTGCATTCATGCCACTTCCATGCTGTCTCCCCGGATCAGCGCTTCTGGAGAGCCCCCTTTTCCTGGCCAGGCTTTTGAACCTGTCGCTGGCTAGATAAGTACCTCCGAGAGAAGGGAGTGCAGTGGGACTGCGAGGATGCATGGTGCCTGCCCCCAGGCAGATGCTCTTCAGATAATCTGCACCAAGTTCGCTGATAAAATATTTAGTAAAGACCCAGTAAACATCACTGCAAATACATTAAAGCACTTCAGCCGACAGCTTATGATTATTTCAAAACTTAAAAAGGAGATCATAGATTGTTACTGTTTCTGTGCTCCACCGAGAAATTGAAGCACCTTC
Source organism: Dinomys branickii (assembly GCA_004027595.1). Taxonomy (NCBI): domain Eukaryota; kingdom Metazoa; phylum Chordata; class Mammalia; order Rodentia; family Dinomyidae; genus Dinomys; species Dinomys branickii. Next base: position 70,686 of record PVLD010000640.1, on the reverse strand, counting down.
CCGAGGTGGGTGGATGGTGGGTGAGTTGCTGCCTCTCGTCCCCACTGCTCCCCACTCCAGCTCATCACTGTGACTCTCAGCGGCAGTGGTTTATTTATGTCTGTATGTAGTTTTAAGGGTGGGGGATGGAGTAGGGGTGCCAAGGACACGTAGGACCTGCTCACAACACCGGTTCAGGTGTCATGTGCTTCTGTATTAACTGGAAAAGGCAGACTCTGGAACTTTTACAGGGCGAGAAGAGGCCACGGGCTTGCGCTTTGTATACTTTGCACTTGAAATCGTTACATTCAACTGAATATTTGGCTCATTCAGATCCGAAAAGTCTCCTAGCATCATCGAATTCCCTCCTCCACCCCTCCGCGCAAAAGGGGGGAAGGAGGAAGGTAGGAAACATGTTAGTAAATTGCACATCTTTGAATCTTCCTAAAGCAGTGGTCACAAAGCTTAAAGGTGACACAGCAGAGCTCACTGGAACCAACACACATTCCCCACCCCCAAGCCAACAATAAAATCATCCCCTTCAATTTGCCATGATCGTTGCGACCAGGAGCCAGGTGATTATCCTAATTAATGTCTATCTAATTAAATTACTGTCAGCAGTTAACCAATGGCAGGAGCCGTTTCATCGGCTGCACAAGCAGCGAGATCAAAAGTGAGCCTTTTCTGATTGCTGCATAGTGTCAATTGGCCAATCTCTTCTCCCAGGGAAAAAAAAAGTAAATCAAACCTTTGAGAAGCATTTGCTGGTTGAAGTGCTTTCTGTCTACTGAGGGGGTCTGTGGATTTCTAGTTTATGATAAATAGCACTTTAAAAACCAGGGACGGGAGGGCGAGTGTTCAGGTTCCAGAGCTATGCAGCTGGAGCACTGCCTTTCTCCTTCTATCATGCTCTCCAAGAAATTTCTCAATGTGAGCAGCAGCTACCCACATTCAGGCGGATCTGAGCTTGTCTTGCACGATCATCCCATTATCTCGACCACTGACAACCTGGAGAGAAGTTCACCTCTGAAAAAAATTACCAGGGGGATGACGAATCAGTCAGATACAGACAATTTTCCTGACTCCAAGGACTCACCAGGGGACGTCCAGAGAAGTAAACTCTCTCCTGTCTTGGACGGGGTCTCTGAGCTTCGTCACAGTTTCGATGGCTCTGCTGCAGATCGCTACCTCCTCTCTCAGTCCAGCCAGCCACAGTCTGCGGCCACTGCTCCCAGTGCCATGTTCCCGTACCCCGGCCAGCACGGACCGGCGCACCCCGCCTTCTCCATCGGCAGCCCCAGCCGCTACATGGCCCACCACCCGGTCATCACCAACGGAGCCTACAACAGCCTCCTGTCCAACTCCTCACCGCAGGGCTACCCCACCGCCGGCTACCCCTACCCACAGCAGTACGGCCACTCCTACCAAGGAGCCCCGTTCTACCAGTTCTCCTCCACCCAGCCGGGGCTGGTGCCTGGCAAAGCGCAGGTGTATCTGTGCAACAGGCCCCTTTGGCTGAAATTTCACCGGCACCAAACGGAGATGATCATCACCAAACAGGGAAGGTAATGCTACATTCTGGGCTGCCGCTGGTCCAGGCACAGCCCACCCAGGTTGTCACCACAGCGGCAGCGACGATTTGGGGTCGGGCGCGGAGTGGAAGGCTCCGGGGCGCCCTGGAGCTGGCTAGTTTTGGAAGAGGGGAGAGGGGAAGGGCTAGCCGTCAAGGTGATGTCGGTAAAGGGCAGCCGCTGTACCAGCGTGGAGGAAGAGCCAGTCAGTGGCTGGACAAAGGTGAGAAAGGAAAAGCGCCGGCCCGCTGCCGGGCGAAGGGAGGGACGCACGAAGGCCCGCATTTACGGACAGGTGGGGCCGCAGGTCGCCGGCCTCGCTCCCCACCTGAGTCGCGGTAGCTGCGACTCCCCACCGCGGCTCACTCGCTGCTTTCCCCGGCTTTGGCCCCACTTCTTTTCCCCTCCTACCACCGCTTCCCTAGACCAGCAAACACGCGTTCATCTACGCTTGGAAAACGAGTTTTGCTTTGCTCCTGGCGCCCCGCTTCTAGCATTTAATCTGTAACCTTTTCTTTTTTCCTTGTTTCCTTCCCCCCTTACTTTAAACAGGCGCATGTTTCCTTTTTTAAGTTTTAACATTTCTGGTCTCGATCCCACGGCTCATTACAACATTTTTGTGGATGTGATTCTGGCGGATCCCAATCACTGGAGGTTTCAAGGAGGCAAATGGGTTCCTTGCGGCAAGGCGGACACCAATGTGCAAGGCAAGTCCCTCCAATTAACACGTTTTCTCGACACTTATTTAGGTGAGAATGATTAATTAAAGCCTTTGTGGACTGGCATGAACGACTTTTAAAACGATCGGGCCAATGACTTCTTAAAGAAGACGAGAGGGACAGGGGGACAGACTGAGCGCGAGAAGGGGGAGGATTATGCAAAAGCTATTTTAATCAGCCCCAGTGAATAGGAAGAAAGCACGGTCTAAAAAAGCCCAGATAATGGGCCTCACGCTGGAGCAAGGTGTGTGTGTGTGTGTGTGTGTGTGTGTGTGTGTGTGTGTGTGTGTTGCATGCTGAGGAGTTGGGACTGGGCAGTGCCCCGAGTTTATGTAAACAACATATTTCTTTCTCTAGGAAATCGGGTCTATATGCATCCAGATTCCCCCAACACTGGGGCACACTGGATGCGCCAAGAAATCTCTTTTGGAAAATTAAAACTTACAAACAACAAAGGAGCTTCAAACAACAATGGGCAGGTCAGTGGCTCAAGGGCTCTCTCTCTCTCTCTCTCTCTCTCTCTCTCTCTCTCTCTCTCTCTCTCACACACACACACACACACACACACACTCCTTTCACCAGTTTAAAACACCAGTAGAAGCTAGGTACTTCTTTTGATTCAGTTAAAACACTTTAAAATTTTATATCTCCACTCTCCAAAATTATATTCTATCTGTAGAACTGTGCCCCCTGCCTCTGCTCCCTCTGCCCAGGTCCAGAGTTCCCAGCCTTCCCAAGTGAAATCAGAAGGAAACCCACAAGATCTGCAGGTTTTGAAAAAATCTTTGTTCCTCCTTAAAGGAAGATTTAGGAGCCAGATCGACCAAGGAAAGGCGATCTGTTCCGTTTATCTCCGGTTCCCGGGGGATTCTCGCTCCTAGAGGTGCGAGGGCCAGTTGATCCGCACCCAGGCGAGTCCTGGGGACAGAAATCGGGGGCTGCGGGCTCCCGAATGCCTGGTCCGACCTGGGCGAGCAGCCGGCAGCCCTGAGCCACTCGACTGAGATAGCGTGTTAACGCGCCGCCCGGCGCTCTCCTTTCTCCTCGCCGGACAGATGGTGGTTTTACAGTCCTTGCACAAGTACCAGCCCCGCCTGCATGTGGTGGAAGTGAACGAGGACGGCACGGAGGACACAAGCCAGCCCGGCCGCGTGCAGACGTTCACTTTCCCCGAGACTCAGTTCATCGCTGTCACCGCCTACCAGAACACGGATGTAAGGAGGCCGGGGCTGGGCGCGCCGCGGGTGGTGCAGACTCCTCTGCACTCTCGGTCTCGCGGCCCTCCTGGTCTCGGGCGCGAGCAGCACTAACATCTGCAACAGCTGGGGCATTCGGAGCACAGGGCTCGGAACCTACTAGGCTCCTTCCCTGAAACCGACCCCATGGGGAAAGTGTTTACCATTTGTCCTTGACTGGGGGCATCCAGACCACCTGTGATGTTTCCAGGATTTCTAGGGCCCCCAGTTTTGCAAGTTTTAAGTGAGTCTTCCAACTAGTACAGATTAAAATATTTTTTTGAGGTGTCTCTCTTTAGAAACAAGCGGAGCTTCTTCCTGTATTTTATTCTTAGCAAGGCCTGGAATCTAAAACATGTTTTCAAAAGTCTCAGAATTGATAACTGAAATGAACAAACAACACTCTCACTGTTCTGGGGTATCATAAAGGCATTTTCATATATGTAACAATTACAGTAAGTCAAGTTACTCAGAGCTAAGGAGTTTTGAGCTTCATTATTTGCATGTTTGCAAAAACTGATTTTAGTAGCTAATTTGGCTACTAGGAGCGATTGAGAGTTTTGTGTTTGTTATAATAATTGGAAAATACCAAAAATGAAAGCATGATTTTACTTTAACTCAAACCCGATTTTGAGATACTATTTGATGGATCCTCAGGTTGTGAATCAGAGGCAATTAACTTTTTAAAATTTGATGAAAAACTAAAAAATAGGCAGCACTTGGCAGTGAGTTCAAGTTTCCCTTAAAGATTTTTGTTTGGGGATTGTAATAAGCATTTTTAAAATGTGAGTTTGAGCCAATGTAGAACACATAGAGAGGTCACTGCAAATGATACTTTAGTTTTATGCATCACTGATTTAAACATGTTTCCTCATAAGTTTCATGACGCATTCTCTTTTTTTCCTTCACATCTATTCTCTTAAATTTTTCAGTTAGGAAAATATTGGTAATAGATGAAAATGTAGGCTGTGAGCCCCTGTAAGAAGTGGCAGGTGGTGTATTTTTAAGCACACAAACTTGCTGTATGGAAGGTGAGATTACAGTCACCCTTTTTTTTTTTCTAGATCACACAACTGAAAATAGATCACAACCCCTTTGCAAAAGGATTTCGGGATAATTATGACACGTAAGTAGTTTTGCATGTTCCTTGTAAAATAACTGTAGACTGGCCTTTAGGTCAAGGGTGGATTGTGGTGTGTAGGTCTTTTGGAAGCTGAAGTGTGCATGGACAGTTGTTTGAACCCCTCCACACCTTGTTTCTCCTCTCTGATGACCTTGTGGCTTGGCATTTGTATGAGTTTGGTCAAAGGGTTCCTCTGCCTATTTTTAGCTTTCCTGTGAATTACAAAGTTGTTGGCGGCCTCTGTGGCTGGCTGGGGAAGCTGCCCTGGTTCCCACTCGGGTGTTTTATGTGGTGTTTTATGTGGCGCTGCAGATGCTCAGCTCAGATTGTCTGTGTCTGAAACGGGCAATTCTGCCTGAAAGTGCATGTGGCTCTGGCAGTTGTTACAGTCTCCTTGGCATATGTGACTTTTATTTACCCATTTCCAAGTTTTGTGAAATAGCATTTCCTGTGCAAGTTTACTGTGGACTGAATAAAAATGCGTACTCACCACAGGAGATTTCATGGGCAGAACCACTGTCACAGTGATATCAGGCTTTGGGAAGGACTAAGATGCTCTTGCTATGTTTTATTTATGAGCTTTAGAAGAAGACTACTTCCACTAATCTTTTGCATCTATAGTTTGATTAAATGTGTTGATTCCCTTTATTCAGGTCTCCCTCACCTATCTCTACCTCTTTTCTAGCAAAAGGCTATTTTCTGAGGGCAGTAGTAGGTGTAGACTGAATGTTTTCTGGGCTTTTTCTGGGACTTTCACTTAGGGCCGGTCATAATGCCTAAGAGTTCAGATAGTGTTATATGGCAAAACTAAATCTGGATTGTGGGAATTTGTCCACTTTTTTTTTTTTTTTGACTGTAAAAGAGAAGGGTTCATGGCTTTGAGTGCCTGGAGTAGAGTTCAAAAGGTGAAGCTATCTTTGAGTACATTAAATGTGTGGAAAGTCAGGTGGTTGCCTCTATTAAATCTCCAGGCAGATATTCATCTTCCAACCCGATATTTTATAACAAACTGAATGGGAGTCACTGACATCCTGACGGTTGCCTTTTCACATATCCCTCAAAAATAGTTCGAGGGAAGTAAGCCTTATCAGTTTGATTTTTCAGAAGAAAATCTTAACTATTCTAGTGAAAAGTTGGGCCCAGCACAGTGGAAAGAATGTGGCCTCAGAGACCAGAGATGTTGGGGGAAGAGTCCTATAGATTTTGAGCTTTTAATTCTGCTGTGAACATCTGTTCGAAGCATTTTACTTGTACAAATCAATTCAGTAATCTCATGTGGGTTGGGACCTGGCTGGGTGTCTAAACTCATATGTTGCAGACTGCTTATCTTTTGAAAATATTGTGGTGGTTAACAGACAAGATATTTGTACCTTGCTAGTTGTGTTCCCTTCCTGCCTCCCTCTACTACTCTTATTTGAAACTGGAAATAAATTTCAGGAGGAAAATTTTGTGTAGCAGGCAGAATGCACCTGAGCAACTGTAGCAACTCTCATCTGCTCCTCTTCTGGTGGAAAAGCCTCTTCCTTTTCTTAAGTCACTATACATTTTTCATAAAAAATATCTATCTATATAAAGAGATACTTTGGATTTTCAAGGGATAGGGAACAGTTGTGTGGTTTTTGACACTCTCTTCCCTCTTTTGCGTTAGTTATTTGGGAATGGCTTAGTTTTGGGGAAATAAAGAGAGGCATGAGTTCAGGGGGTACTAGGAAGTTGCTTGGCCACTCACCAGGGAATCTCCTTCCTAAAGGATTAAGGTCTGACAAGACTGAGGCTCTCCTTCAAAACAGTCTGTTGACTAAAGATTAAAACACTTATGTATGAGCTAAATAAAAAGGGAAACGTGTGTATGTGTATGAGAAAACAGTTAATCTTCATCCAATCCCTGGTTTCCTCTCTATTCTAGTGGGATTTTCTAGGCTCAGGGCCTAAAGTTAATCTTTATTTTATCTAAGGTAATTCCCAAGATCACAATCCCTCCTGGTGATTGGACAAGTTATTTAACTTTACCTTTGCCCCAGTTTCCTGATTAATAAAATAGGATAAGGACAGTACCTAAAAGAACTGTTGTAAGTTTCTATCTGTACAGTCCTACAGACAATAGTGCCTCACACCTATCAGCCCAATCAAGCTTAGCGATTATTAGTCATCGATTGCTTAGACGAGATTGATAACTGTACTGTTGGAGTTTGCCCCCAGTTTTTGCCAATAAAAACAAAAGTTTTTGCTAATAATAGATTAAAAGCTGCATAGAGAATGTGAGCATAAAGAACACGTTTTAAAGAATTTACTGGAGTTGGAGCTGTAGCTAGTGGTAAAGAGCTTGTCTAGCACCCATAAGGTCTTGGGTTCAATCTCCAACATACTCCTTCCAAATTATTAATTGATAACTGTTTCCAAATAACTCTTGTTCGTTTGCACTGATGGAGGTGGAGGTTAAAGGCTCACAAAGGGGAAACTGCGGGCAAAGCGCCTCGGCGATTTCCGGCAGCGATCCTCTGGCTCTCAGAAGGCCGGCCTTTGAGCATTACTTATCTGGAAGCGGGCACCCCCAGCCCCCACTCGAAAAATGAGCAGAGAAATCGTCTGTACAATCAAATGGACACCAGAGGACTTAAAAGGGTGGAAAGAGTGGGTGCCTTGTGTAGAAATTTCGCTCAGAAACCCATCCCAAAGCAAAGGCCCACTGGGCAGACAGCACTGTAGTCCCTGGGCGCCTCTGCTTTAGTATGTGTACCTGTACTGGAGACCTGGAAGCACAGGCCCCGCTGCGCTCCTCACGCGTGAGCTGCACTCGCTGCTAGAGACCTGGGAAGAGGGAACCCTTCCCCTGGACGCGCTGTATCCTGCTTGGCCCTCTTTTACGGTCCCGTTATTTCTATGGGGCGGATGCAAGTCCGTGACCTTTTGTGCTCTCCATCTTGTATGGCGAGTGCGAATTCCAGGTGGAAGGTGTGGGGGTGGGCGACCCGCGGCGGTGGCGTCCCCTTCAGCACCCTAAAGGTGCCTACGTCCGCGCCACCCCTCGGTTCTCTCTCTCTCCCTCCCTCGCAGGATCTACACGGGCTGCGACATGGACCGCTTGACCCCTTCGCCCAACGACTCTCCGCGCTCGCAGATCGTGCCCGGCGCCCGCTACGCCATGGCCGGCTCTTTCCTGCAGGACCAGTTCGTGAGCAACTACGCCAAGGCGCGCTTCCACCCGGGCGCGGGAGCGGGCCCCGGGCCGGGCACGGACCGCAGCGTGCCGCACACCAACGGGCTGCTGTCCCCGCAGCAGGCCGAGGACCCGGGCGCGCCGTCGCCGCAGCGCTGGTTTGTGACGCCCGCCAACAACCGGCTGGACTTCGCGGCCTCGGCCTACGACACGGCCACGGACTTCGCGGGCAACGCGGCCACGCTGCTGTCCTACGCGGCGGCGGGCGTGAAGGCGCTGCCGCTGCAGGCCGCGGGCTGCACGGGCCGCCCGCTCGGCTACTACGCCGACCCGTCGGGCTGGGGCGCGCGCAGCCCCCCGCAGTACTGCGGCGCCAAGTCGGGCTCCGTGCTGCCCTGCTGGCCCAACAGCGCCGCGGCCGCCGCGCGCATGGCCGGCGCCAACCCCTACCTGGGCGAGGAGGCCGAAGGCCTGGCCGCCGAGCGCTCGCCGCTGCCGCCCGGCGCCGCCGAGGACGCCAAGCCCAAGGACCTGTCCGACTCCAGCTGGATCGAGACGCCCTCGTCCATCAAGTCTATCGACTCGAGCGACTCGGGGATTTACGAGCAGGCCAAGCGGAGGCGGATCTCCCCCGCGGACACGCCGGTGTCCGAGAGCTCGTCCCCGCTCAAGAGCGAGGTGCTGGCCCAGCGGGACTGCGAGAAGACCTGCGCCAAGGACATAGGCGGCTACTACGGCTTCTACTCGCACAGCTAGGCCGCCCCTGCGCGCCGGGCCCGCCCGCCGCCGCCCTCCGCCCGCGCCCCCGCTCCCGCGCCCTGGCCCCCCGCGTCCTCGCGGCGCCTTTGACCCGCGGTGACCGTCTGCAGCGAAGCCCGCTCTGGGTTCACCTTCTCTTTGCACAGCCGTCTCTGCAGTTAGCGCACCGTCCTTCAACTTTGCTGTGGACCTTTCGGTTTCCAACGCAGTCTCCTAACACATCCTCCTCCCTTCATCTTTTTCTCACCCCCCCCCTTCTCTTTCTCGTAAGGAAACTCTTCACCCTTAGGAGACCTGGGCAGACCTGTCAGGCAGCAGCGATCCCGACCCGCCTTGGCTCGGCCTCTCCATTAACCATAAGATGTTGACTCTAGAACCTGGACCCACCCAGCGCGTCCTTTCCTATCCCCGAGTGGATGGACGGATGGATGGTAGGGATATTAATAATTTTAGTGGAACAAAGCCTGTGAAATGATTGTACATAGTGTTAATTTGTTGTAACGAATGGCTAGTTTTTATTCTCATCGTTAAGGCACAAAACCAGTTCATGCTTAACCTTTTTCTTCCTTTCCTTTCTTCGCTTTTCTTTTTCTCCTCTCACTCTTTCTCTTTTCTCTCTCTTTGTTTTCTTGTGAGATGATGAAAACTCCTCTAAGAGGCTCTGGAAACATGAAATACTCCGTAGCGATGGGCTTCTCACTTCTCCTCGATTAGTTGCATGAAATAATAAGCAGGTGCCATAATGCACACACATAGCTAAGGAGAACCCACCCAGACACCTGTGAAGGATGGGTGTCTGTTCATAGGCAAGTCCATTAAGTGGCATGATGCCTGCGAAGCCAAGCCAACTGGAGTTGTATGTTCTCCTCCCTTCCTTCTGACTAGAATAGCTCCACATCAGCAATATTATTTTGCCTTATTTGTTTTTTGCCCCAAAGTGCCAAATCCATTACTGGTCTGTGCAGGTGCCAAATACGCTGACAAACTGTTTCTGAACATCTCTCGGTCCCGCTCCACCTTTCTATGCTGTAAATCTTTGTAATGAATACCCTACTATTGATATAGATGACTGAATTGTTGGTAACTATAGTGTAGTCTAGTGAAGATGAATTGTGTGAGTTGTATATTTTACTGCATTTTAGTTTTGAAAATGATACCCCCCACCCACTTAGAAACAGCTGAAATTGACTTCCTTGGGAAAACACTAGCAGTAATGCAAGTAAGACTGATTTTCCCCCTCTAAGTCTTGTTATCTTTGATAAGGAGCATTGATGCCCCTGGAAATAGATTAGTAGAATTTCTAATGTTGTGTAGGAAACATACTTTTTTGTATCTTAAAATTAATGTGAAATATGCATCATACACAATATTCAATCTAGATTCCAGTCCATGGGGGCAATTTTTCCTAATAGGAATTCAGGGTCTAAACGTGTGTATATTTTGGCTCTTCTGTAAATCAAATGTTGTGATTTTTATATTTGTTTTGTTTTGTCTGTGAACTGAATAATTTATACAAGTACACGCTCCATTGAGAAACGTTTTGTTTTTTGCTCGTTTGTATTGTCTGTGTATAACAAGTAAAATAAACCTGGTAAAACGCTAACTATGGTGTTTGAAAACAGTTTACAGTTTGAAAATAATTTCATTATTATAGCCGATTGCTTTTAAGGAGTAAGGAAGGCTCGCCTGTCCCCACTTTCACATGGGACAGTGTGTTCAATGGGAACCATCTCCTACTCCTGCCTTGAATTCATTTTCTAGCACTATCACGAGTTGCCTTTTCCCTTTTATTTACACTTATGTAGGTCTCTAGGAGTCAAGTTTCTCTTTACTGCGTTCATTTTTTTTCCAGGAAAACTTACGCACTTTCCTCATCATATCTCTCTGAAGTTGGAAATGATTCGAACAGGAAAAGGAGGGTCTTTATAGAAGAAGTTAAGAACGCCTTTTTATTTTACAAAGTACAGCGGGAGGCGTTGGGCAAGAGTAGGGTGTAATTTAAAGCGAGTCAGGATAGTCTGTTGACCGCAGACTTCGAAATTCTGGTCTTACCAAGAGGCCTTGGAGGTGAGTGATGAATCTGTGAAACGCAAACAAAATGGCCTACTTTTCTTGAGTGATTTAGGGGAATGGTGTAGGGACAAAGACCTGTACAAATATCTAGTGGGATGGCTAGTTTTAAACACTGGGTTTAAAATTTGCTTTGGGAGCGACATGGTGGCCACTAATCTATCCCTCTATAGTGGAAACCCTGTGTCAGTCCTACTCCAGCCCGATCCCCACTCCTTGAGAGCAAATGCAGAAGGGGAATTTCAGCTCCCGGCTCCGCACCTTAGTGAAGGGGTCGGGAGAACGCTACCTTTACCTGCTGCCTTTAGAAGCGGTTTTTGTACTTTTGTCTCCGAAGAAAGGTGATTTAGGAAAGAGACAGAAAATAGTTTAATCTTCTGGATTCATCTGGGTCGGGCTCAGGTTATGAGACCAAGTTTTTCACCGCGTAGAGACTGTCCTGTGCCCTTTTTGCAGTCTGCCAAAGGTAAAGAGGCCCTCAAAGTTCCAGTTAAAATAAAAATTCGAGGGAGAATGAAAATGACTAGGCTTCCCTGGGCAATTCCACCACTAGACGGCGTTTCGGGGGGTTTTGTCTGCCACGCAGAACAGCAATAACCGATTTTCCTTTGTGTTTCCTTCTCCCTCACCACATCTAAGAACTAAAGAGGAGGACGCGAAGCACAAAGCACGGTGCGCTCCGAGCGAGCGGAGTGGAGTGCAGCGGGGAGTCGGAGGTCACCCACTCGCCCTTCTGCGCGAGCCTGGCCGGCCGCCCAGTGCGGCCCGAGGCGGGCACGGGCCGGGGCGCGGCCGGGGCGAGGGGAGCGGGCGCCGCGGGGTCAGGGCCGCGGGCGCGGGCGCGCTGGGCTCTCCGCCTCAGGCCCGGGGCAGCTTGCGGCGCCGCCGCGGCCCGGGGCGCTGGGGCAGAGCCCTGCGAGCCGAGTCGGTGTCGTGTGCGTAAACGGCGCTCTCAGAAGCCGAGGATAGATTTCACAGGAACGTGGCGCCTTGTACCGAAAGCCGCGCGTTCGCTGCTATTAGGAAGCGCTGGGGAGATGGGGGAGGTCGTTTCCCTCGCAGCTCTGCCACCATCTGCTGTGTGGACTGAGTCAGCGTGAGGTAAATGTGCAGCCACGCGCTCCTCTCGGAGGCGGCGTGCGCTCGCGTCCCTTCCAAGCGCGATCGTCCCTCCGGCTGCCGCGAGCCTGGGGGCCGCGAGGTCGCCGTCCCGGGCGCGGCCGCGGCGGCCTCTGCCCTCCCGAGGGCAGGCGCGGGCCCAGGCCGGAGGGCCGCGCCAGCCTCAAAGCCCAGAGGGGTCGTTTCCGGCGCACACGTGCGAGAAAGACAAAGAAGAGAGGAGCAGGCGAGCACGCGGTTAGCGCTTCCGTCGGGCTCCCGCCTTCCCGCCGCACGCGGCCGCGCCATCTTTGCTCGGGCTCGGGCGCGCTCACCCTCCGCCTCGCACCATGTGGCCCAGGCGGCCCGAGCGCGCCGCGGGCGAGGCCGAGACTGTCCCCCTGTCTCCGGCCGGCCCTGCTGCTCCGTCGGGGCTCGGGCGGGTCAGGGTCCGGGCCGGGCCGGGCAGCCGGGCCTGGCGACCGCCTTATGATCAGTTGGCTTCAAAGTCATTGCTTTTCACCCCCGATCTGCAGCGCCACAGCTTCTAGAAGGTAGTCGTTTAGGGCCTCGGAGAACTCCCTGAGGCCCCTGTCTCCTGACCCAGTTTTGGGAGGTGGTGAGGGCGATATTTATTTATTTCAGCACTGAGTCTTCAAAGGGTGTTCTACTTTCTGTGCAGAGTGCAGGTGAGGAACAAGAGCTTTGCTGACTTTGAGGTCTTTTTATACTCCCAGAGAATTTAAAACGCGCTTGTTGGAACAAGGTGTTTGTGTTCATAAATCATTTTATGAAACATTCTGTCTCCTCAGGGGTAGCACCGCTGTGTGTGTGGGTGTAAGTTATCATGCAGGCATTTTGGCCATGGGATACAGAAAAAAGAGTAGGACCTATGATTCCTGTTTTAAAAAAAAAACTTATTTCAATTCCCTTGGAAGAAGCAATAGACAAACCGATGTCTGAAGTACTCAGCAACTTCAAGGCCTCTCCACAGTTTCCTCTGGTATGTTAGCTGAGACCTTAGGCCAGTTGAGTCTGTGGAATTGTTACAAGTTATGGTAAGCTTTACTTTTGCCAGAACAAGATAAGAGTCTCTTGGAACAGCTGGACAAGCTAGGCAAGATTTTAGGCATTGTTATATTTAGTTTATTTCAGCTTTGAGAATTATATGTCTTCTTGGTTCCCATCTTCGGCTTGTTGGTTAGGTTCCCACACACTTAAAAATACATTCATTCGAAAGAAAACTCCATTGCTTTCACAATAAAGTAAACTTGATGGTGTACAAGTCATTGGTCTCATCTGAGCACATTAAATCTGCCTTGTGTGTATTTTACACCCACAGTATGCTTTGCAGCGGTGTTCAAGGCATGGCGTGAAAATTTTGATTTGAATAGTTCCATTAAAGCAGTGGAAAAAAAAACACCCATGGCTTAATAGACCTTCTAGTGATAGCTCCCCTTCTTACTATGTTACCTCTGAAATAAATATGTAATCTAGTATTAGGAACACGGCATTTAGAAGACTCTTGCTGATAGTATTTAATTTAATAAACATACTAACTGTGACATTATTAATGCAATGAAGCTTGTACCAGAAGCTGATTCTTTCAGGTTGTTTGACCTCTTACTTATCACTAGAATCCTTACAAACATATTGTGCAATTTATAACCTGAATTGTGTTTTAAAATTAGTTTGGACTTCAACTCTTTAAAAATATCTGCATGATGGGGGACTCATTTCATATACAAAGCTTTATACTTCGATATCATTGCACATCTTTTATAATATGTAAGAGGGAATTTCAGTGGGAAGAGCATCTCTATAGCTATACCTCTTATTGTTTTAGCCAGTACATTTATTTTTCTCTGACACTAATGGAGAAAAAAAATATGGGATTAAGTTTCAGAGCAAGATTTGACTCTATATTTTGATGTATTTTTAAGAAATGGCAAATTACACTTTCTGCTTAAAAATAAATCTTATATCGGGTTTGGTGCTTCTATTAGGTCTGTTTAGGTTTAGGGTTAGTATATCTCTTATTGTTAGCAAAAGTGTACTGTATGGGAAAAATCTGTTTCAAGTCAGTCTTATTTCAGGTGCATACAAGAAAAAAGTCAACAATGTTGTTCTTCAACTATAGGGTCTTTCTAACTCACATTTAAACTTTCAAGATGTAGTTGTCATTTATTTTGCCATTCCCAGTATGAAAGGAAAGGCATTTTTCAATCTCAGGAAAATTCAGAAGCAATTTTTTGGTTCTCAGTTAATTCAGTTTCATCTTAAAAGTTCAAATTTAGCAAAGCACATGTTCCCTTGTTCGTGCCAAGTGTGATAAAAACTAGTCGAAAAATAAAACCATTGCAAACAAGAAGAGCCCTGCACTCCATTGCACACTACACAGGCCACACCATTTCTAGGTCTGATGTCACTGCTGCCTGGGCTGCCGTTTGCGAGTACGTGCAAGTCAGCCTTTGAAGGTTGATAGAAGGCACTACTCTTTGAGACATGTGTGTTTGAAATACCCTCTTTGAACTGTAACATGCACACCCAGGAACTTTCAAACATTTACTATCTCTAACAAAAGTTCATTCTTGTTAGAGCCATGTTATTTTCTCTCTAGGTATTAGAAGATAATATTTTCCTTGGTTGTATGTAACATAGGAATTAACAAAGTCACCCGTCCCTCTTTGTAAGGTAGTCAAATTATAGGCTACTTTGGTGAATTCTAACTTTAATTAATTTAATCTCTATTTATAATATAACATAGGAATTAACAAAGTCACCCATCCCTCTTTGTAAGGTAGTCAAATTATAGGCTACTTTGGTGAATTCTAACTTTAATTAATTTAATCTCTATTTATAATATGCTATCACACATATATTTACTTTAATGATTTTAAACTTCAATGAATACAATACACCTGCATGTTATTTAGTGTTATGTAGCTTCAGTTTAGGCCATCTGCAGTTAACACAGACATTTTATGAGATCTTTTCAATTATATAGATTTCTATTATTTTAGATGGCTCTCCCAATTGGGAATATACTGAAGTCCAAACCATTACCTCTAATTAAAATTGATTCAAAGGTGGCTAGTACAGTACTTTTATATCTTGATGTGTTTTGAATTGAAAATTATGCTTTTGTATATAGCTTTACCAAATAACAGCAATGTTTACTATTCACCACCTTTGTTTGAGAAAATAGAAACTACAATGAACACTTACCTTTTAGCAGTTTACTTACCATTGAAATGCTATATATTTTGTTCAAATAAAATCCTTTTTCTACTTTGTGCTTAATTTGCTAGTTTTTAAATGACTAAGTCTTAATAATTCTTAGAGCTCATTTACCTTTGGGATTCACTCTTTTAATTTATGCTCACATTCTGCTTTGTTCCTGTGGAGAAAGTCAAAGAAACACACTGACTTCCTCCTCAACAAATTTGTTCCTTCCTCCTCCAACTCTGCTCTCTCTGACACTCATTTTGCCCTTGTTGACTCTCTTGCCAACAACTGTTTTTAACTTACTCTTTTTTTTCTCACGCTACCTCCCTCAACCTGAACCTTTAATAAAAGCTATGCCTTAGTCATCAGTTTGCTTATTACAAGTCTGAATGTATGCTTTCCCCAAAAGTAATTGTAAAATTTTTCAGATGAACATTAGATATAATCCCTTTTATTTAATCCTTTCCATACTTAAAAAATGTTTGTGCTTTTTTTCCCTATGTGTTTCTAAAATCAGTTCATCTTTTCATAATTCATTTTTCTGTTATCTTGTTTCTCTTTGCATTTGTGAATGGACAGTCTAAAAATTTTAAACTCTTATTGGTATTTCTCATTACACATAGCATTCTTAGCTATGTGAGGTACTGCATTTATCCCTGATCTCTTTTGTACTTAGAATCCATTTGTCAGTGCCTTCTTTGATCTTATTCAATTCAACTTCCTCATTTGTGCAGACATACAGTCTTTCTTACTGTGTTCAGCACTGCACAGTTAACTAAATGCAATGGCCTTATTACAGACTAATCTTTATTCTCTTAACTACTTTAAGTCATAATTAACCCTTTGGGTGATTCAGAAGTGCAGCTTCTGCACCTCCTTCTCTTATCCCTTGTTCCAGTTTTTCTCTATGGCTGTCTGCTTACTTGCTTATTCATTAATTCGCTCATTCATTTCATAGGTTTCTAGAGGTTTGCTTTTCCCAGGTATCTCTTCATATATCCCACCTAAATAAAGTTGCCAGACATATACCTTGTGATATGGAAGAGTGGGTGGGAGAAAGATCTGGGAGTGTGTGTGTGTGTGTGTGTGTGTGTGTGTGTGTGTCTTCAACCCACTATCTGACAGTCTTCACTTAATTGATGATTTGTATTTCTTATAGCCTAATAATGTATGTTAATTGACATTCTGCATTTTTCTATTTGTCTTTCCTTGAATTATCTGATACAAAGTCATGTTCTATTTATCCTTGTTCTAAATTTAACATGATGAAAATGAAAAGGAGTTTTACAAAAGTTAATTTTTCTTAGTATTAATTTAACCCCTTTAGAAGACTGCAATATGAAGTATGCACGCCAATACCATTAAGAAGGAGGGGATCTTATGGTTATACAATTATACATACTATATCTTATTAATTGAATCTCTTTCTCTACATAACCCTGAACAGACAGACAACCCCCACTTAAAACCCAAAATATGAAACCTAAGAGATTCAGGCCTCACAGATCATGAAAAATAGTTTTTCTTGCCCCACTTTGGAAAATTCTGTTCCTCAGTTTAAATGTAAAGCTACACACATTTCAAAATTTCATCTTCAGTTCTTTTTGCGTTACAGTTAATTTTGAAATTATAAGTATGTGTGTGTGCATGCACACGCGTGTGTGTGCATAACAGCATGACGAGTCTGGAGAACAGGAGCATAAAATCAAGAAATGTGATTTTTGATGCTGTTTGCATTCTGCTACCCTAGTTACCATCAGGACTGTGCTCTTTCAGGATCTCCTATTGGAATCTGAAGGAGCACCCTTTTAACAATCTTTTAGCTTTGAGAAGAATTCTTTACTTCCCTGCAGTAGGATCAGCCTTTAAATTTATTGTCACTCAATTTGCATGTAGTATCACTCCATTTCAGTAAGAAGTTAGTGAAAACATACCATTTAAAAGTAATGTTTATGTGAGATGACTGAAGATTTGTAGTTGGTGTCATGGAAATTTAGTACAGAAATACCTGCTTGGTTAGAAAATCTCAAAGGAACTTGGACTCCATTGGGGTAGTAGAAAACACAATAAATATAAGGCAGGCATTTGATGATGTTTTTCACTGTACTTATTTGTAAAATGAAATTATAGTTAGATCTTTAAATGCCTTTCAGCTTTACATAACTGCTGTTTTGTATAATTCTGATCTCCCGTGCAGTTTGAATTAAAGTATGCTAGGGTAGAACTACCTCTAGAGCAGTGACTTTCTTCAGAGGAATAGGTACATACATATACACACAGATATTTTGCAAAATAATTAATTTTACTACATTAAATGTACTCTTGATTTTTAAAATTTTTACTTTGAACTTCACTGAAAAGAAAATCCTGGCTATGGCCAGTAGGTTGGGTTCATGGTTCTCTAAAGGACAGTGGCTTCAAGTTTGGAAAGCAATGGCATAGCAGTACTGTAGATTTGACTAGCCTAGAACAGCCTCAGCTTCCTCTTAAATCTCTGTGCACATTTTAATATGTAGTTTTAGAATGATAGAATATATAAGGAAAATTGAGTGCATCACATTTATTTTTACTTTCTTATTTATTTATTTTTTGAGACAGAATCTTGCTATGTAGTTCAAACTGGCTTTGAACCCACTTATGTAGTCCAGGCTGGCTCAAATTCACTCCCCCTGACTCAGGCTCCTGAATACTGGGATTACAAACAGGCACCACCACACTCCGGTTAAGTGAATCGCATATTTAATAATCTACTTGATTACATAAAAGTATAAAGAGTGATTGGATGCAGAGAGATTATCCTTTACAATGTTTTCACTTTATGAGCTGCAATTTAAAGAGATTTTTAAAGGTGTGTTACTTTGAGATTGCTATAATTTAGGATTTAACATTTTAAAAAGGCATTTCCTCTGTTTCTCTGTCTCCCATGCATGTATATACAATGCACACGCACACACACACTCCAAACATTGATTTATTGATGGGGATAAGCAAATTTATACTTGCCGATATGGTTCTTGTGTGAACTGCCCCTTCCCCTCCGGACAGTAAGGCACAGCTGGATAGAGGGAAGAGCATAGCGGCACTTCTCATGTGCTTTATGTCACTGGGTTCACGTCAGAATCACCAGGGGAGTTTTAAGAATTCAGATGCCAGGATTTGTACCCCATACCGAATGAACCAGGGTGTGACTAGCTGGTGGTAAGGTCCAGGCATCACCACTAAAGATTCCTAGGTAATTATGTGTTGCAAAGACTGGGAACCACTTCCTACATTTTTTTCTTACTGTAATTTTTTTGTGGTGATGAAAGGAGGGGTTAGAGATTTTTATTTTGTTTTAATTTTAATAGCTGCTAATGGTGGCAAACTGTAACTGTCCCTTAGTATTTCATGCCAGGATCAATAGTAATGATAGATTAAAGACAGCAAGCACATGCATTTAAAAATAATTATTTTCAAATGCTTTCTGCATTTTGAAACATGTATTAGTATGGCCACCTTTTATGGTTTACTTTTGGTACTGGGGATTGAATCCAGGGCTTTTCACATTGAGTTACACCTCCAGCCTCCCAGTCATTTTTTTTTTTTTAATTTTGAAACGGAGTCTTCCTGAATTAACTATTCTGTGCTCCGACTCTGTCCTTGTACTCCAGCCTCCCACAGTGCTAGGGTTACAGGTGCGTCACCGCGCCCGCCTCTAGTCACCTTTTAGAAAAGGCAGTGTATCCCCTTGACTGTGAGCGAAAAGCAGCCTGAAGTACTCTGTCTTCTCACTTCTGTATAAAAGAAGCATTTGCACTCCTCCTCCAGTTTATTATGATAAAACATGGTGATTCGTGCAGGCTCTGGAAACTCTACAATCACCCATAAGGCAGCCTTTATCTGGATAGACTGAAACTGGAAGGTCATCTGGAAGTACTGGATGTTTGACATGTGATGTCGTGTTCCAAAGAATAAGTGCCAGATTATTCAGAATAGTCTTAATCAATAGAGCAAATACAGAATTCTCAGGGTGGGGAGTCAGTGTAGGCCATGGCAGCCGTATACTGTAGTTGTTAGAGAGGGGTTGCCTCTAAATACGTCAGATGGAAAACGTCTTCCTCTCAGTACAGGCCAGACACAAGGAGCTTGCTCAGAGAGCTTCCTGGTGCGTGGCATCGTCTCAAGACATTCATTTTTACGTGGTTGCATCCATTTGAGTCATGAGGAGAAAGTCACCCTGCAAACTGAGTCACAAATTAATTTACATATTGGAGAAGTTCTTGTATTCAGTATATTGTAATAGAACTTTACATTATTTTCAGAATTTTACAGAATCCACTATAGTGTGGAGGTTACTGTCTGCTATTATTCCCAGGAATAATGGTTTAATAGTAATTTACTGTGTTTGTATTTTTCATAATATTTGTGTATGGAAGCATTATAACATAATGCTTGAACATTATACATGAGAGGATGAATTGAGGTCTGTATTTGCTGAGAAATATGATATAGAATAGGAAAATTTACCAGTTGTAGGGCTTGAAAGACTAAAACTCCAAAGGTTAAAAGGAATAAGCTTGGTGGTTATTGATTTACTAAAATTATTAGAAAAATCTTATATAGTTTTTGTTATGTAAGATGTTATAAATCTGTGGCTTGTAAAATATTTAGAAATCTATAGATTCTTAGATTTAAAAATAAAGACGGAACAACCAGAAGATAAGTTATTGATTCTACTTATTTCTTATAGTGTGTGCTGCTCACTTCTCCAAAGCCAGTATTTCATCTGTGCTGGAATTAAGTATTTATTAATGTTCAAGAAAGTAGGCAGTCATATGACCATGGCTTATTTTAGCTTACTCCTAAATTTAGAAATGTTCCCAGATTGAAAAATGGTAAATGGAATACAGAACAAATGCACAGTTTTTGGTTTCTTCCTTGTTTTGGATTTAACATATATTCTGAAACTAGATTTCATTATCCTAATCTTACTGTACTGAGCCTTCTTTTTAAAAGAGTGAAGTAAAATTTTTAGAATTTCTGAGATTCCAAGTTTTATTTGTATAAATTATGCTTTTTTGTTTGTTCATTTAACATCCTTCCTAGAAATGATGTATAGTCAATCTTTTATTAATCAGACATTTCCTATTTCTGAATCGTCTGTGTATATTGCTTCTCACTGCTTCCATCTGCCAATCTTTTGATTACTTTAGCTTCTTATTTTTACTTGATAATAAAAAGGAAAATTTATGGTAAAAATGAAATCTGTTTATTAGTGAATGCAATTTGGCAAGAAGGAGGATACAAATATTTTTAAAATGAAATCTTTGGACTAATGGATTTGTATTTATCCTTGCTCTTTTTGCAGTCTTAACTATCATTAAACAAAGAGGTTTACTTGTTATGTTTTACAAACTAAAAGCAATGCCATGATATTTCATTTCTTAGAAATCCTAATGAGTGTGTCTTTGCCAACGTCAATTAAGATGCTTAAGACAGTAATACCTGAACCAAAGCTCAGAATTTCTCTCCTGTTACTATTTGTAGAGACCCAGAGCGGACGGCCCACATTTCCTCACTTTCCTGCCGGTTGTCAGGTGTGGGAAAAGCAACAATGGGGAGTGGTGCTCCCCTGTTTTATGTCTTTGTTGAGGGTTATTTTAGTTTAGATGAATTTTCTTTCTCTCCTCTGTTGCTTCCATAACTTTGAGAAATACATTTCTCTTTTTCACAGAAAGAGATTCTGTTAGGGATTCTTTATTTTTTTATTTTTAAAAAAATAAAAGCACAAAAACATATTAACAAACAGACACCAATTAGCATAAAAAATAGTACAATCACAACTAATCTATAGACAAGGTGACATGGTCTCAACAGTGGTTATTGCTTTATCAATTGATATCTTCGAAGTGTAAATATATGAAGCCATATACAGACATGCAAAGTTAGTCAAACAATTAATCCTCTCAACAACAGAAAAAACACAAAGACCAAAAATCCAAAGACAAAAAACAAAACAGGCAAACAACAACAATAACAACAACAACAAAAAACCACCAATAGTTGCTGCTTTGCATATTGATATCTTCAAAGTGTGTGTTCAGGATAACACATACAGACATACAAGATTGATCAAATAACCCGTCATCGATTATTCCTTAGCATTAAGTGATATAATACAATAGTAGAACCATGTTAGCCTAGGGATTCTTAACTAAGATAAAATGATACAACAACAACTTTTCATATGGAATTGATTGATAATTTATCTAGCTTTTGTTGATTGCTGACAGCAATTGTAGCATTACAGGAGATGCTATAGAGACTGTAGGATGAATTAAATACAGACTGTGATTTGTGAAAATACTATACTGCAAGATTAAAATGGCGAGTAGTGAGTTCTAGAAAGAGGCACAGGAGAAATCCTTTGTGAGCATAGTGGAGGGTGTGAATATACCCTGCTAGGGAATCATGGAAAGCTTTATAGATGTGATACTTGTTGGGGCTGGATTTGCACATGTCTAGGGAGTGGAAAGGCATTCTGGACATTAAAAATTAAAAGTCACAAGCAAGAGTTTGGGAGGTAGATAGGGGAGTAAGGCCTATTTAAGAAATAGGTACTGTAATGTGTTTATGTGTATGAATTGACGTGTAGTAGTGGAACTAAACCTAGAGTCCACACGTTGGGCAAGTGTTTTACCACCAAGCTACATCCTAGTTTTGTTTTTTTTTTAATTTTAGTTTGAGACAGGATCTTGAACTTGCTATCCTCCTGCCTCAGACCCATGAGTACCTGGGATTACAAGTGTGTGTCCCTGTGCCTGGTTAAATAATTTTCATGGTTGAGAAGTAATGTATAGGAGGTAAAAGGAAGCTAAGATTTAAAAAGTCTGAGTGCAGGTACTGGAACTTTTTTCCATTAATATCATTGGGCCTCTGATCAAATTGAAACAAGGCTTTTACTATGAACCCCATTAGAAAAACCACATGGACCATTGTGCAGCTTGTATTTCCCACATAATATATTTAGGCTGTATTTCTAACTCAATACCTATTGATCTCATTCTTTTTAACATTTTACTATTAAGTTATATAGATAAACCACCTAATGTAATGAGTCCCTCACTTATGTACATTAGTTCTTCCTAGGTTTTTGCCATTGTAAAAAATAATTCATTGTACATTCATTTCTATAGACTTGTATTAGATATCTATAGGACAACTTTCTGAAAGTGGAATTTCTGAGCTGTAGGCTGTATCAATTTATAGTTACTCCATAAGTATATGAAAATTTGTTTCCCCACCCTCTCACTAGTTCCAACTATGTCAGTCTTGACATAATTAAAAATTTGATCATATTGATAAAATTAGAAGTTGGCATCTAAAATAGGAAGGTATCTATCTACTAAGGGAACATAGAACTCCGGGGAATGTAATCTTGGGATGGGATGGTATATGAGAAAACATATAGGAATAATGTGACATATCTTTCTAGATTGTTAAATTTTCTTGAGATTTAGGAGGAATACATATTTTCATTTTAAAACAAGCCAGAAGTTTTGAAGGTAAAATTTATATGAATAAAAATGAACATTTGTCTTACTTCATTATTAAATTGTGTATATATAATAGCATTTCACATATTAGAAATTACTATAAAAATTTTTATTACTGTATTAGCCAATAACCTACTATATGACTGAAATTTTTATTCAAAACCAAGTGACTCTTACATAAGATGAAGGAATGGAAAATTATTTATTCAAATATTCTGATAGAATTTTGCATACACAAAAGGCATAAAGTAGCGTTTAGTTAACAGCTACTTTTCTTTCTTTTTCCTTTCCAGGTTAGAAGAAAACTATTACATTGCCTTAAATAACTTCACTGTAACTTGTTCTTTACACATTTTGACTTTAATTTAAAAGAAGTCCAGGGCTGGCGATATAGCTTAGTGATGAAGCAGTTGCCTAGTATATGCAAGGCCCTAGGTTCAATCCTTAGCACCACACACAAAAGATGTCCAATTATAACACTAAAGTAACTTAAACTTTAAGATACCATTTTTTTCTGTCACTACATAATTTACACTACTCTCTTAAGTGGGAGGTGAACTGAAGAGAACAGAGCCTAATTCATATTTAATACATATTCAGAATGAAGAACCACTAACAAATGATGATGAATTTTCTATCATTCCTAAGAAGGATGGTGGTCTTCAGACATAACATTTTTTTTAGCAGAACTCTTTCCGAATGCATTGATATGCAGAATATAAAACACGTCAATGTGGAGCTGTTCTGTTGGAGGAGAGTAAGGCCCTGGGCCTCTCCCTCTGTTCCGGTGACCCTTGACAGTGGTTCTACCAGTAACATTAGGTTAGTAAGAAAATAGTGTAGGAAAAATACTTTTCTACTGAATCTTAAGGCCCTGCTTTTTAGAGACACTATAAAAACCTCTGCGTTGTTCAGTGGATTAATCCATATTCTACAATATTGTGGCAAGATAATAAATCCTAAATTTGAAATATGAAATCTAAAGA
Organism: Dinomys branickii; assembly: GCA_004027595.1. Classification (NCBI taxonomy): domain Eukaryota; kingdom Metazoa; phylum Chordata; class Mammalia; order Rodentia; family Dinomyidae; genus Dinomys; species Dinomys branickii. Next base: position 47,226 of record PVLD010000640.1, on the reverse strand, counting down.
TGCAAGGTTTTAGGTTCCAAGTTTCTTGGCTGAAGCAGATAGGTTTTGAACTTTAGGTTTTCATATTGTTTGTGTATACATGTGACCTGGGAAAGCGTAAATGAATTAAGCCACTCCTGTGATCCTCAAGGAACCCTTCTGTTATGACTTGTGGATTTTTCCTATGAATTTCTTTCAACACATGATGCTTCAAAGAAACTGTATACGTGGGCTACATACTTTGGGCTCTGTCCCTGACTTCTAGGATTTCTGAAGGCAAATAGTCATTCTGATGGAAAAGTTGAAAGATCGCTCATTAAATTTTATAGTTCTTCTTTATAGTAATTATGGTTATGAGATGTGTTGTTAGTTCTGATAGTTCTAAAGGTGGCTTATTCCAGAAATTCTGCCTTAAGTGATTTGTTATAATAACACCATACTTTGATCGTCACGCTTTTATCCCCTGACCTCAAAGCTGGAGAACAACGACAAATGGCAGGTGACTAGCCCACGAACACATTAACATTTGTGATCAAATCCAAAAGGAGATTGGAGGTGGTACAATGTGCTTGTGTTGATGTTCAAAAACTTTTACCTGTGAAGTAAGAACCCAGATAGAATTGGAAAGATAGAAACATTACAGAGATTTAATTTTCGTTCATTCTTTGTGGTTTACATTTATTACTTTCAATTGTTATGGTAGTTGTAAAAAGAGGAATGACAAAAAGAATCTATATAGCAGGAAACGCTTTGGATAATCCTCGGTATAAAAATGTGCATACCCATCAAATCTGCTTTCTTAACGCCACATCTCACAAAGGCATTAACACTGTTAACTTACAGATTTGATTGAAATTTTATTTTTAATATTCTTTCCACTTAATAAATACCTAAGAGAGAATTGGCTACTCTTTATTTTTTTATTTTTTTGGTTTTTTGAGACAGGGTCTTGCTATGTAGTTCAGGCTGGTCCTGAACTCACTATGTACCCCAGGCTGGCTTTGAACATGCAATAATCCTCCCGCCTCAGCCTCTTGTGCTGGGATTACAGGTGTGCACCACTATGCCTGGCTATTTTACATTTTCTAATGAATTTCATAGATTCAGTTGTTCTGATCAGCAGCCTGTGAATCTTCTATTTAAACATTTTTCTTTCTTATTTTCTGTGGTATTAGGATTGAACTCATGATTGCACTTTCTAGGCAAGTGGCTTACTACTAAGCCACATCTCCAGTTCTTAAATAATATTCTTCTGAAAGAATATTTATGAAATGCTAATAAACTATTAAGTGAACAAGTAATACAATATGTGATAATTTTCATGCCCTTCCTGCAGTGTGTAAAATTTTAGTACAAACTTGGTGTATACTTGATAACAATTTACATGTTTGTTTTACCATCTGGTAAATGTGTAAATGATATTTTGAGAGGCACATTTCATATTCACTTTAACAACTTATCCTTAACAATATGTGCCCTATCTTATGTATTGACTAGAGAGATCTTGGAAATTTTTGAAAAACTGAATCCAGAAAAATAATTCATGTCCTGGTTTGTTTGTTTTAAACGTATTATGGAGAGTTAAAGTTTAGTTTTAGTACCAAACTGAGGGATTGTGTTGTTTGCTGACTTTTACCAGACCTCCTGCTAATTAGGGTAGAAAAATCAGAGCAACTTCCAATCATTATATCCAGTACATCAAACCAGGTTTCTTACTAACATTATGGGGCACATAAGTAGCGATAATAAAATAAATATGGTTGTGTGTGTTGTTGGATAACAGTGTCACATCTTTTCTAGGGAGTTTGCCTTGCTATAGCTTGTGTCTAAATATGAGATCATTTTTTCCAGTGTGTTGCAGTGAACCACAAGTGGATAGCTTTTATCAAGTACTTTAACAGCATTTATAATACTTTGGCCTTCTGCCCTTTTTTAACTTCATTCTCTTTGCTTATAGGTCTCAATGGAATAGATTTCAGGGACTTACACAAAACAAGCAAATAGATAATTCCCTGTGTAGTTTTGTTTTAGTGTACTCTCTTAGCTGGTAATAATCTGAGAATCTATGTAAATTTTATGGTCTGCCTCTACATAGGTGTTAAATACCACCTGCCTATTTCTAACAAAGGTATTCTATAAACAAACTGCCACTTTTGGCATTAACAAACACAAAATCATAAAATCTTTAAATTGAAATAAAAACAAGCTCAAAAGTACATTTTTAATTATTAGATTTAGAGATCAAAGCACAGGGATGTCCTTAAAATGTTTCTACAAATGAATCATATCATCAAGTACTTTAAAATTTGTGAAATAGTAACTTGAAATTCCTAAAATTAGTTTTATCATTTGTCTTCTCAAAGAATGCCTACCTCATTGGTATGATCACATAAGTCTGAAATATTGTCTGTGTACAGCTTCATTTACAGCCATGATTTGAACTACATTATTTCTGGACCTTTAAAAAGTTTATAATCTACTTTCAGCAGCAACCATGTGAGAAGTGCTGCAGCTTTATTTTCAGGTAAAGAGACAGAGGCACACAAATTTGTGTAAACTTCCTGACGATTGCAGTTAGGAAATGCTAGGGCAAGAATTTGACCCCAGCTTCACCTTGCCTAAAAGTGTGGTCTTTTCACTACACCATAAATTTTTAATCAGGAAGATAAGGAATCTACTTCTACTGGAATTTTTGAAAATTCAACATGATGTCATTTAATCTTGAAATGATGCTGCTGCATGATAAAGGCATGAAATGGTGGGGCAGAGACTGAGAATGTGAGGGAAGGAATGGAGATGACCTTAGCATACAGCATTTTAATTTTTAAAAGATCTGTCTCTGTTGGAACTATTTTCATGCATCCAAAACTTATCTTGAGCTAGTGCACTTAGTTTACTTTGTCATGAAGTGGATTTGAAATGCAAATCAAGTACCTAAAAGTCAACTAATATTCAGATAAAAAGTACAAGCAAAAACCGTCTGTCAGATACCATGGCAATTCTGGAAAACAGCTGATTTTCAAAATAAGAAAAACACTATAGAGATGACGTTAATCACTAATACTTACTGAATGTTTCCTTCTTGACACTGTTCTAATTTCTTAAACATATTAACTAATTTAAGCCTCTTAGCAAGCATGAGTTCCATATGATTATTATTTCCATTTTGTGGTTAAAGGAACACAAGCACAGATATGTTAAGTGTGTCTAAGGACACAGTGTTGGTTGAGTAAGGATTTGAACTCAGGCAACACGGTTTCAGTGTAATGACTATTCGAAGCTGTTAATGACTATTAGAAGTTGTACACAGCATTAAGATAACTGAGACAGCAGCTGATCTCTTTTCAGTAGAAAAAATTGGATCAAACGGGAGTTAAAAGCTCGAGGAAATCTGCAGCAGATCCATTAGTACTTTATTTAGCAGTGTGAAATATGAGAAAAACAAGTGGCTTCTTTTTCATTTTTCAAAAATTAAGCTTTTATTTGAGTTATAAATAGCTATTATTTCTTCTAAATGCAACTATAGGAAAATGTATTGTTCTCGAATCTACATCATGTTTACTCTCTCATGGCTTTTTATTGTTTCCAGAGTACATTTGTTTCAGAATTAACAGTTTCAGCTGTGTAAGCTTCTTTTATAGATAATGAATTGAGGTTTCACCTTTTGTTCAGAATTATCACTGCCTCAGTGATAATTTTGTCATAAAACTTACTTTGTATAACAGAAATAAAATAATCGGTAAAATAGTTATTTTTAATCAGAAAAAATATTTTTACCAATAACACCACACATTTTAAAAAGAAGAGACAGTGTAGAATTATCAGAAGTTTGTTAAATTTACAGAGAATCATCTAGTGCCTCATTTGACCAATAGTAGTGGTGAGAGCCTCTGAAAGAGATTTCTACAATAAAATATTAAGTTTTTTTTTATATCTTTTTGAAACAGAAGATGAAAAACATGCTTACATACAACATATTATAGGCCTGATATTGGATGTTTGAGTTTAAAAATCAAGTTGTTTTTGTGAGATAATTTTTGTTCTGAAGTGGAACATCAACTTTATGTGCTTTATATTTCAAAATACTAATCATTTCCTTAGAAAATAAACAATTTTTACAAAAAAAGGGGTTGTAAAAAAGAAATAATAATGGATTTTTTATTTATGGGGCTTACTTTTATAGTTTCAATTAAATATATTTATGTGGGCAAGTTGAAAGTTTTTCCTCCATAGTTTAAAAATGTTTATTTTGGAACTAGGAGTACAACTTAGTAATGGAGTGCTTGCCTAACATACACAAGGTCTTCAAGTCAGTCCCCACACTGTACAAACAAAACCAAAACTAAATTTTGAAATATGTATTTGGGTATTTTTATAAGTTGTCTTTTATTTTATGGTCAAATCTCAAATAAGAAGGTTATAAAAGGAAATTAATGCACTTGTACATTAGTTTAAAATTTTTTTAAAGATTGGTTTCTACTCTGTAGTCCATGCTGGGCTTGAACTCAAGATCCTCCTGTCTCAGTCTCAGAAGTGCTGGGATTATGGGCGTACATCAGTAATTCTAGATGCATTAGTGATTTTTAAAATAGTTTATGTCATACTTTATTATGCAAAAGCTTGTTGAGTCTGTGAGGCAAAATGTTCAAAACTTATTTCTGTGTTTGTCTTCGTTACTTTTCTCATTGCTGGGACAAAATACCCAACACCCAGAGTTAAAGGAAGAAAGATTTATTTAGCTCCCAGTTTGTGGAGGTCTTAATCCATAATTGGCTGGCTCCAAGGCAGGATGGCATGGGAGAGTAGCAACCACTCCTGGTGGTGGAAAATAGCAAAAGCAACAAGAGGCGAGAGCAAGCCTCTTTCTGTCCTTTATTTGCTACACAGGGTATGTGCCTTAGGGTGATGTAGCACTCACCCCCTTAATTCCAGCACTGGACCATGAATCAATCACCAATTCTAGATTCTGCCACCTCAGAGAAGGCTGCCTCCCTCCAGGTGAAGCTTTGGGGGACCTCCAGACACAGACCATAATAATGTCCACAGTAGTAATATGAGAGTAGATCTTCTGTATTTTTTTCCACCAAAAACTGCTTCCCCTCCTCCCACCATAATAGTTTCTTTCTGACCAGACCTAGGTTTATTTTTTAGCGGAGGGCCTGAGGGCAACTCTTGACCCCAGCTGTCCTGAGTTCCCTGGACTGTGTATTTATTGTATAGACTTTTTGTAGCCCTTTCTAGGGAAAGTCATATCTGCTTTGTGTCTCCTATATTTGTTCAAATTTGCTTGGGTAGCTTACCATTGGCCTTAAACCAGTAGCGCTTGTTGGAATCACCTGTCATGCTTCAAACAAAACAATAACAACAAAAGACACATACCCAAGCTAACATAAGAATTTGTGAAAAACAAGCTGGGGCATCAGTGCTTTCAAGAAGTAGCCCCCAGATAATGACTAGCCATGTTTGAGGGCACAGGAATAAACAAAATGAAATAGTCTTGTCAGATGTCACCAAACAGGGTGAGAAGACACTGTGGAACTCTAGCCTTTCTGGTATCCCTGAACTCATGGGCTAGATCGCATCTCCTTAGCTTATTGATAAGGGTAGCCACAGTGCTTGTACTACCTTTCGGTATCAGGTAGCAGACTGTATTTTAACAAGTTGCTTATGTCTCTTTCTCCAACTCAATGTTGATCTTGTGCGGGTACCAGGAATTGAACACAGGACCTTGTGCTTGCCAGGCAGGAACTGTACTGCTAAGATATATCACCAGGCCTAAATGCTGACCTTGAGAGGAGGGGATCTATTTGTCTTTATATTGAGTCCAGTATAGAGCCTGGCCTATAAAGTAGTAAATGTTCACTCCACTCTTGTATGAAATTATTTAATCATCTTACAAAAATTATTATACTATTTTCCTTTTTTGGGAGAGATACTATTTAAAATGTAATTTTCTATGTCTGACAATATGTAAATGTAAATATGTGGGATATTCAATGCTTTTGAAAATGTATGTTGGATTTAGAATTATATTAAGTCAAAGTGATCTAGCAGAAGACTGAGGTTGCTGTTATATAGCAGTCAGGGATGTGTCCAGGAACGACAGAAGGATTTGGAGCCAGACAGACCATGATTTGAATTTGTCACTTTCAAGATAGGTGATTATGGGGCAAATACTTTAAAATCTCAATTTTACTTCTTTATATCTGAAGTAGAGATCTTACCCCTTACTTGATAAGTAAGTTGTCAGTCCTTAGTAAAGCATCTGATACAATGTCTATTAGGCATTCCGGTAGCTGTTATTAAATAAATTAACAATAGGGTTCTTTTCAGGTGGAAAATGATTAAAAATGTGATTCTAGTTCCAAAAACAACCTTTTCCAATTGAATAAGCTTCTCTTGTTTTCTCTTTTAATTTTCTGGAAATTAATTTCTAAGTGTTTCCAAATGTTATGAAAGGTTGCATAGAATATATATTACTCTTTGCTGATAAGGGATCTTGTATTATCAGAGGATTACAAGATAAAGCTAAATTGGTGGTTTTCATTCTAGCCCCTGTTAGTCCCTGTCACCAAACTACCACACACTTGGAGCATTTGCCAATGTTGGCTGAAGAGAGGCCAATCGAGACACTAATAGATGCATTTTCTCCATGAATACACCCTTGGATCACACATAGAATTCCTATTAACAGCAGTGAGAGTTAGCAGTGTAAATCCCTTATGCACTGGTGGGAGAATAGACCTTTTAGTTTACTTAGCCATCTTCAGTTATTTGGCACTTTCCCCATCCCTTGTGAGTTCTCCAACATTTTCATTAAAGGCTTTTCTATTTTCTATTCTGCTTCATTCAGTTTGGGTTATAATTCATGTTGGCCTGATGCCTTGGCAGCATGAATGACTCTAATTGCCTCACTATCTATCTAGCCTGGCCTACTCATAAAGCCTTTCAACTTTTCATTCAAGCTTCCTGCAGTATCAACTTCATGGGTCACAAACTTCCCACTCATATCTTTTCATTGCATCTTAGCCGCTTACCTCTTATGTATTTAAGAAACTCGAGAGAGTTCATCATTATTTCATTCCTTTTCTGTTACACCGCCTCATCCTTTCTGAAACCTTAAAGCAGCACCACAGAAACTGAAGGGTGGAAGGACGACTTTTGTCCAGACATTGTATCAGAAGAGCTAGATACCTCCTTCACTTGAGTTAGCTATAGTAAAGGATTAGAAACTGGAGAGAACTTTTTATGTTCTTCTGTATTTGCTCTGATACAGCTTTCACCAGAGTCAGTGCCAATTCTTTGTTTTCCCACTGAAATACACATTTTTGTTTTCTGATCCTTGAAGACAGATGCAGTATGAGGATCAGGGCTACAAATCGAAAACAAAGAACCTACTTTGAACTTGTGATTTTTCTGGCAGACAGGGAGGCTGCTGTTGTATTCAGTATAGTATGGGTGTCCTGTTTGATTCTGTGTGGCACTGATTATTTTGAAGGCTTTTTGTGAAACTTTTCATATGATAAAAAATGTAAACATTCCCAAAACGTTAAAAGAAATGAGATTCATACTAATGGAATATGAAGTAGTATTTACTTCTCCTTCCTTTTAAAAATCTTAAAATTTAGGTTTTAATTAAAGATTCAAAAGTTATGTAAAAATACTATAACAAGCTCCTATTTACCCATTGTTAGATGTTGGAGTTTTATCAGAATCAGGCTATATTTTTATGGCAAGCCTACTTTCTGGGTGATATTGTAGACTTCTGTTAAATTTGATTGTCTCTCTTTGTCACCTAAAAAAGTACCTTTTTTGTCCCAATCAGTCAAGATGATTACAAGCTATTACTTCCTTAGACCTTCAAAAAGATTTTTAAAAGTCCATTGTTTCTTCATTTGTTACCTAGAATACTTGGTTATAACAAGGTAAGTTAATCCTTTTTCTTTATTTTCCAGTTTTCAAAATAATAAGTTAGTTCCCCAATATTTTCCATAGTTGATCAATGAGGTATTTTCATTTATCTTTATAGACTCATGTATTTAAACACATTTGATGTGTCTAATGCATCATAGTTATTATTGAAATATTCCGTCCTTGGCCCACGACGGCCTGTTCAGTGTGAGTCCTGACTTCTTTTGAAAGGGTTTTTGCTAGTCTCTGCTTTCCTTTTCTTGTATAACAAGATATTTTTAGCATCATCTTGGATTCAGAGTGGTTCATTTTTCACTTATTCATACTCTATAATGAACTCTACTTCATTGGAAATTAGGAGCCATGGATGCTAAAGATGACTATTGCTGCTGGACTGCTCCTTTAAGGAACTCTGCCAGAAGTTGTTTGCCTTGTGTTGCTGGGGTGGAGCATGCTAGGCAAGTGCTCTACCACTGACTTATGTCCATGGCCCCTGTGCTGAGGGTTGTGCACACACAGGCACTCACATACAAAAATGTAGTAAGATTGTACACTGAAATGCTTTGTGAGTTTGCACAAATACTTCTGACTCTGATGTAGGACTTTAGCAGTTTATTTAGCCACATTAATCTTTAATTTGTGTGCCCTTTCATGCTGAAAACCCTTATGTCCTACCTCCGCAATCTAATTATTTGTGTTTCTCCATAATATGCTAAAAAGCTTTACACTAACAATACCAACAATACTACCAAAATAAAGTCCTACATCAGAATCAACGGGCTATTATGAGTTGTGCTGCTGTAAACATAGGCATGCATATATCACTGTAATGCAGTGTTTTTCACTTTTTCAGGAAGACACCCAGAAGAGGTACAGCTGGGTCAAGTTAATTTCTATTTTCAGTTTTTTGAGGAAGCTTATTATGGTTTAGATCAAGAATATCCCCAAAGGCCTCTGTTCAGAGTAGGTGGGATCTGTTCAGAGCAGGCGGGTCACTAGGGCGTGAACAGGAAGAGTATGTCTCTCTTGCTAGCTCCTTATCTCCTTGGGTTGCAGTGTTTTGTAGTTTTTGGAGAAATATTGAGCATATTTAAAAATTATTCTTACCATTTTTTTGGTAAATGATACTGATTTTCATTTTCTAATTACTTCAAATAGAGAATAAAGCTATTACCTCTAGCCTCTCATATGAAGTTTTGCTAAATTCACTTATTGGCCCTAGTTGTTTTTTTAAAGATGATAGAATTATTTATATACATGGTTATTATAATGGTAAAAATTATGTTTTCACTTTTTAAAATAGTCCATATATCTTTTGCTTCTTCTTTTGTCTTACTATACACACAACGATCTTAGTATTGTGTAAAAAACGTGAGAACAGAAATCTTCCTAATCTTAGGAGAAAAGCATCCAAACTTTATAAAATAAAGTAAAATAAAATAATTTTATTATGAAATAAAATTTTTTACTATGTATTTTTTATAAATACTCTGTAATAGTCACATGCAGAAGTTTTCTCCTAGTCTGTTAAGGTTTTTTTTTAAAATCATGAATGGGTAATGAATTTTGTCAAGCATTTTTTGTGAATCTATTGACATAACCACATACTTTCAGTTTGTTAATATTCTACTAAAATATCAAAATATTGTGATCAATATACTGTATACGATCTTTTGTTTTTGAGACAGGGTCTTGTTAGGTAGTTTAGGCTGGCCTTGAATTGAATAGCACAGGCATGCCTTGAACTCCCAGTGATCCTCCTGCCTCAGTCTCTACTATGCTGGGATTGTTGGAATGCATTACTGTGCCTGACATTGAATTTTCATATTAAAAAGTTATTGCAGTGAAAGACACACTGTCATTAATCTGCCTCAAAATACCCCCTTTGCTTCAAACAGGCTTATCCCATCCTTCTTGCTACTTTCTGAAACAGTTCTGGTTTTTTTTATGAGTATTTTTATGAGATACTATTGCCAAGTGCCATCTAAGAGAGAGGCAGGCTAAACAATGTAACGTGTTCATTTACCTTCTTTATCCAACCCTGCACCTTGTGACTTTTGGCTCCTCCCCAAAGTCAAAATGAGCATGAAAGGTAAATTGGTTTGGTTTTGTTTTTAAGTATTCTCAAGATAGAATCTTGCTAGTAATTCCAGCTGCCTTTGAACTCACTTTGTACCCCAGGCTGGCCTCGAATTTGATGTGATCCTCCTGTCTCAGCCTCCTAGGTGCTGGGATTAAAGGTGTGCACCACCATGTCCAGCCAAAAGGTTAATGTTTTAAACAGATTCAGGATGTAGATGCTGCCATGGCAGTACAGCTGAAGACCCTCACAGAAGAGGATTGCAGAATTGCTTTAGCAACTGGTGGGAATGACAGTGTACATGTGTTTGCAGGAGGGGACTGTATGGAGAGGGGTGAATCACAATGTGTGTTTCACTGCAAGAAAAATTTAAAATGTAAACATTGCCATAATGTTTGATTACATTTCATATTTTTGTGGCTAGCTTCATAAATTATATTCAGTTTTTTTTAATGTAATTTTTAAAACCTGGCTTTGGAATTGGTGCAGTGCAGATCTCGTAAAATGATTTAGAAGCAATCTTTCTACATTTTCATATGAATTTGTGTATAATTGGTATTATTTCCTTTTCAGATGTCCCATAGCATTTATTTGTGAAGCCATGGGAGCCTGGAAGTATCTTTATGAGGAGGTGTTCACTACTAAATTAAGTTTCTTTTGCATATAGGATACTCATATTACAGAATTTATCCTTGTATCAGTTTTGGTAACCCACACCTTCCAAATATTTTTCCTTTTCATTAAGTTTTTGAATTTGTTTTGAAATTGTGTGTGATATTTCACTATTATTCTTTTATTGTCTGTATTATCCAAAATAATGTGCCTTTTCCTGTTTTTATATAGATAGAGCATACTATCTTTTTTTCAGTCTTACTGATGATTTATCAATTTTATTGATCTGCAAAAATCAGTCCTTGGTTTGATTATCTGTCTAGCTATCTACCTACCTATTAATTGGTATTGCATATTAAAGACATGATTTTCCCATTTAACAATATACCCAGCCTTATTGTTACTTTTTCTTTGAGACAGTGTCTTGTTAAGTCATTAAATTGCTCAGGTTAGGCTCAAACTTGCGATCTGCCTGTCTCAGCATCCCAAAGTTCTGAGTTAATTGATTTTTATACCATTTACCCACTTTCTAGTTTATTACACTATTATTTACTTTTTGTGCTTTTTATTTTTATTAAATGTATTAAATGTATATCTTTATGAGGTATAGTGAGATACTACCACATGCATAAATTGTTTAGTGACCAAACTAGGGTAATTAGCAATTGTTCTCCCATTATTTCTTTGTTTGGAGCCTTTGAGTTTCTGTCTTCTAGATCTTCATAAAATGTACCATAGGTTATTATGAAGTAAGTCATCTCACTGGAGACATAGAATTTATCCTTCTTTTCTAACCATGTTTTGGTACCTGTTACCTAATCTTGTATATGCCTTCCTAATCTCCACTAATCACTATTTTACACGCAGATTAACTCTTCTTTTGTTACTATTTTTATCTGCAAATAATAGAATGAACATGTGGTATCTTTCTGTGTTATTTCACTTAATGCCCTCCAGTTCCATCCATTTTACTGCAACGGCCAGGATTTCATTCTTTATGACCAAATAATATTTCATTGTGTTTATGGACCACATTTTCTTTATCCACTCATCCATCTATTGACAACTAGACTGACTTCATAGCCTGGCTGTGTTAATAGTGCTGTAATAGATATGGACGTATAGGTAACCCTTTGAAGTGCTGCTTTAATTCCTTTGGCTGTAGTATAGCTGGCTCACATGGTAACTTTGTTTTTAGTTTTACGAAGAACCTCCATGTTGTTCTCCATAATGGGTATACTAATTTACATTCTCACAACAGTATATGAGAGTTCCTGTTTTCTTTGCCAGCAGTTGAGATCTTTTGTTTTTTGATAATTAGCATTTTAAATGCAGTGAGATATCTCATTGTAGTTTTGATTTGCATTTCTCTGATGGCTAATGATATTGGACAGTTTTTTATGTAAATATTTATTGGCCATTTATATTTTTCTCTTTAGAAATGTTAATTAAGATCATTTTCCAATTGTTAATTTGATTTATTTATTTATTTTTTGTGGAGTAGCTTCTTAGTTTGATATCGTGTGTGTGTGTGTGTGTGTGTGTGTGTGTGTTGGTTACAATTCTCTCATTGCTGGGACAAAATACCTGATGCCCAAAATAAAGAATGAAAGGTTTATTTAGCTTGTGGTTTGTGGAAGTTTCATTCTATAATCAGCTGGCTCCAAGGCGGGGTGGCACATGGCAGAGGGCAACAGTTCATGGCTGCAGAAGAGAGCAAAAGCAACAAGAGCAAAAGAGAGGAGCAGCGGCAAGCAGCCTCTTTTCCTCCCTTACACTGTATGCAAACTACCTGCCCCAAGGTAGGTGTAACACTCACACCCATAATTCCAACACTGGACCATGAATCAATCATAAACTGTAAAAGCCTGCCCCATGACTGCATGTTGCTTTGGGGGGACACTCAGACACAAACAATAACAGTGTGTGTGTGGGTATGTGTGTGCATATGTGTATGCATACACATGTGCTGTACAGCGATTGAACCCAGGGCCTTTACATTGAGCTATTTCCCCTCCCCTCTTTTAATATTTTAGGAAGAGTTTCGCTAACTTACTCGGCAGGGCTCAAACTGCAGTCTTGTTGCCTCCACTTCCTATAACTGGGATTATGGGCCTGGTGTACCACACCTAGCTTTTGAAGTCCTTTTTTATATGGTAAGTTTTAATTTCTGTCTGCCAAATCTTGTCCGACTTCTAAAACAAGCATTAACAATATGATTTTTTTTTTGTTTTTTAGTTTGCATAGTTTCTGACAAGAGATGTGAATTCTTTATGTTGGTTTCTATAATGTTTCTGTTTTGGGGGTTGCATTTAACATTTTCTTTCCTTTCTCACCTGACTGCTATTGTATTTTTTATTGGGATTAGGATTGTACATTTTTTCTATCCTATTTTTTAAACCCACTGGTTTCCAACATTTGGATTATGGTGTTTTGGTGGTTTTCTTTGTATTTAGTTTGCTTAGGGTTCATTGAACTTCTGGGATCTGTGAATTTGTATTTTTCATCATTTAGAAAACTTTGGCTTTTTTTTTTTTTTTTTTTTTTTTTTTTTTTTTTTTTTTTTTTTTTTTTTTTTTTTTTTTTTTTTTTTTTTTTTTTTGCGGTACTGGGGATCGAACTCAGGACCCTGCGCTTGCTAGGCAAGCGCTTATTCCACTGAGCTATATCCCCAGCCCAAAACTTTGGCTTTATTTCCTTAGTTTTTCCCCTTTTTAAAAGTTTGTTTTCTTTCTTGTATGCCTAGTACATGGCTGTTAGACTGCTTGGCATTGTTTTACAGGTTATTACATTATTTTTTAGTCCTTTTTTCTTTCTGTACTATACTTTTGGATAGTTTCTGTCAATATATTCTCATATTCTTTCATCTTTTAGTTTCCATTATTTGACTTGCAATTAGTTCTTTCTTGTGAATTATTATGGTTATTATTTTTCGTTTTGGTACTGGGAATTGAACTCATGACCTTCTGGTTGCCAGGCAGGCACTGTGCTGCTGAGCTATATCCCTGGCCCTCTTGTGAATTATTTTTGATAATGTATTTTTAATCTCTAGATACTCCATTTCATTCTTTTTAAATTTATTCCTTTTCTCATTATGTTCTTGTTTTCATTCACATATAGAGGCTGTTTTAACATTTGTATCTGCTGATTCCATCGTCTCCATAATTTATGTGCTTGTTTCTTTTTTGTGTTGTTAAATTTCTTTGTGTGTCTAATATTTTTTCTTGTTTCTTTTGGTTGTATTTGATCTTGTTTTATAATTTCTTAAATTATATGCCAGTATTATTGTTTTAAGTCATTTGAATTTTCCTTTAATAGTGCTTAGATTCATTCCACAAAGTTTAATATATAGATATGTTTTACTTTATTCAGCTCGAAGTGTTCCTTATTTCCTTTTCCCTTACCTATTTAGAAGTGTGCTACTAAATTTCCAAGTATTTAAGAGATTTTTTCTGCTATTAATTTTGAGACTAATTATGTTATGGGCAGAGATTATATTTTCTGTGATTTCAATTCTTTTACATTTGTTAAAAGTTTGTTTTATTATCCAGTGTATGATCTATTTTGGCAAATTTCTCATGTCCATACGAAGGGAACATGTGTCTGTGTTTGTTACGTAGGAAGTTTTACAAACCTCAATCAGTGTAAGTTGTCTTGTCCTTCTTTACACTTATTTTGTATTTTTTTATATTGTTTTCTTAGAGAAGTCTTTAAATTTTCAACTATACTTTTGGGTTTGTTTATTTTTCCTTTGACTTCTGTCACTTTTTTCTTTACATGCTTTGAAGCTTCATTGTTTTTTTCACTGCTCTCCCCTCTCCTCCCCTCCCTTCTCCTCTCTTCCCCTCCCTACCTCTTCCCTCCCCTCCCCTCCCCTCCCCTCCTCCCTTTCCCTTCCTCTCTTTTCTCCTCCCCCCTCCCCCCTTATACTTTTTTTTTTCTTGTAATGAAGAACAAAATTATTGTGTGCTATTAAGTAGCCACGGTATTATTACTCTTATTTTGTCTTTTTGAGGCGCGGTCTTGCTATGTAGTTCAGGCTGGCCTTGAACTCACTTTGTAGCAGGCTGGCCTTGAACTCACAGCAATCCTCCTGCCTCAGCCCCCAAGTGCTGAGATCATAGGTGTGCGCCATCACACCTGACTGCTACTGTATTTTTGATTGGTACTAGCATTGTACATTTTTTCTATCCTATTTGTTAATATAGCTACATATTTATACGTAATGTGGGTTTTTCAACAGTACATGCCTAGATCTTGCTTTTCTCCTCCAGTATAACAGGATGATGTATAGCTATCCACTTAATGCAGTTACTGATATACAGTATTTGGGTTGAGGTTTGTTCTGTCGTATGTTTCAGTTTACCTCTTCACCTTTCTTTTTCAGTTCTCTCTTACCCATCTTTTTTTGAGTAGTTTCCCATTTTAATCAGTCTATTGACTTTTCATTGTATTTGTTTTGATAAATTTTTGGTGATTGATTGTTGATTCATCTTGCTCATACCTAGCGAGACATGGAGTTTCTATATCATCTGATAATTCTGTTTTAGTATTGTGACATTATCCTGTTTTCCATAGCATCTGTACTAGTTCAGTTTCTACCATAGTACACAGAGATCCCAACTTCTTCATGTTCACGTCAACATTTATTTTCTATTTTGGTGTTAGTTTTTGATAGTAACCTTTCTGGTAGATCTGAGGTAAATATCTCACTGTGGTTTTTATTTGCATTTCCCTAATGACAACTTGCCTACTTTTGTTCACTTTCCATAGTTGACGTAGTTTTGTATTTTGTCTAGTTTTTAAAAATTGTAATCAGTGAGTGAGATTAACATTTGGGGGGCCAGCCTTGCCATAGCAGAATCAGAACCCTAGTAATTTTAAATTTTTATTATAAAATTATGAATTTCATATTTTGAGAAATAGGTTTTGTTGTATTTATTTTAAAAGTGTTGAACTTTTGTTCTAGAAGGTACTTAAGTTCTTTGGGGTTTAATTTGGTTTTCGGGGGGTCTTATTTTAAATTTTTTACAGTGTTGACCTTGAGCGGCCTTTATTCTAGGGATAGTTTAGCCTCGGTACCAAGCATACCCACTTAGCATTTTTACTGAATGCTGTGTGTTTTAAATGAGGTCTTTTCATTATGGTTGATGGGAACTTTAAATTTCTAGCCTTTAATGAACTGTGGGAATTTTTCAGCTTACAGTATCTGAAAATTGTTCTGTTCTTGGCAGGTGTTCTTTGCTTGCTATTGTGGAATTTCACTCGCTGGGTACACGGACTAATAATCAGCTCTAAGCCCAAAGGGACCCTACAAAGGTTTTTGGAGCTTTTTATTTGTGCTGTTTTCTCCTGTATAGTTTATCCCACAACTTCTATTTATCTCAGTTACTTGAACTCTAGTCTCTGCACTCAACTTGGGGCCTTGCTGGGCCCTTTCTAGACTCTTCTTCCAGGCGCTACGGGGATGCCTATAGGGGTCATCTTATCTTTTTCCTCTTTCAGGGATCATAGTCTTGCGCTGCCTGTAGTCTCATGTTTGAAATTGATTATTCTTCTGCCGGTTGTTTACGGTAGAACAGTGTCCTTTGTGAGTAGAAACAAACGTCCAGCTCTTTGTAGTTTTGCTCTGTATTTTGTGCTACTTTTTCACTTAGGCTTCTGATATGATTTTCAGTAATGATAATCCCTCCTTTCAATTCAGCTACTGAATTTTGGCATCAGAAAATCATGCTTAAGTCCAAAAATTACTTTTATTTATAAATAAATTTCATGTATTCTTTTCAGCTTTGTGCTATATTATTTATCTTCAAATTTTTGTTCCATTAGTATCCTTTTTTGGGGGCTTTTTCTTTATGAGGGTTTGAGTTCTCCTAACTGGGTTGTCTGGCTTAGAAAAAAATTTACTCACATTCACTGCCAAAGATTACAGCTCCTGGTGCTAAACTTTAGTATTAGTAGCAAATCTATGTATAGAAGGGAGGACACAGTACTTCCTCCTGTGGGTTGCAGTGTATCAGCTGGAAAATCTGTGAGACTTGTCTTGCCAAGATAAAATCCAAAATTTTGATATATAATGTTCCTGTCATTTCACTAACTTCTTTTGCCATCTTTTTCAATGCATCCTGCATTCAAGACATTCTATTTGGGATTCTATATGCACCAATTTTCTTAAGCATTTGTACTTTTGTAACTACTATATCTTCTGTGATTGCATTAGTAAGCGTTCTGTTCATATAATGAAATACTGAGGCTGGGTAACTTTATAAAGAAAAGAGGTTTATGTAAACCACAGTTCTGGGTGTTCAAGAGCACAGTGCTTGTATTAGCTTGGCACTGGTGAAGGCTTTCTGGTGGATGGCATCACATTGTAGGAGCATGTGTGGAAGTGAGCGAGTATATCACCACACAGGAGGGTAGAGAGAGACTGAAGTTCCACAAGCCTTTATTAGGGGATGCCTCCAGCCGACGTAAGGACCTCTCCCTGGAACCCAGCTTGTAAAGATTCTCCACCATCTTCTAAAATCACCTCACTTAGGACCAAGCTTCCAACATATGAAGTTTTGAAAGACAAATTCAAACCAAATCCAGACCATAGCAGTGATACACTTTTCCCCACTCATATTCTCCAAGTATATTCTTTCTTATTCATAGTTTGGTATTCAGCTGGGTAGGGCTTTTACCCCCCAAGAAGGGATATGCTTCATAGTTTGGGGACAAATGATCACACTGGTCACACAGAATTATTTATTGAGAGCTTGGAGAACCAGTCTTAATAAATGGGTGTAAATTAAGGGAAGAAGTATTGAAAAGATGTTAGAATCATCTGCAAAGGATATTTGTCATGTGCTGCTGGTAGATACTCTTATTCCATTGCTTTTTTTTTTTTTTTTTTTTACTTTTGCTGTCTTTAGTGGGGCAAATAATCTCTGATTGCCTCAGCACCCTTGCTCAGGTTTCTCTTGGTACAGAGTTCCAGGATAATAGCCCATCCATCTGATCAAACCTGGATCCTATGTACACCACTATCTTCTAGGGTATTGGGAGAAGAGATATGTGTCTCTACTTTAGTGTTCATAGGAGAAATCAAGATTGTCTCTCTCCTGTGTCTTAAGATTTCCCCAATAAAAAAAGGACATTTGGATTTGAGGTACCATAAACAGCAAATGTCTGCTTCAAACAGTTTTTCCTAAATATTTATCTTGGCCAATATTTTGATGAGTATTGGGTGGTATGAGCTCAAGATTATACTTGCTGACAATTACCTGGACTACTACTAGTGTATGTTGCCAATTACACAAGGATGTGTGTTTTAACAGATAGTTGGAAAGTTAAGTGGCGTAGTTGTGGATACAGAGCCGACTAGAAGGCCACTCCTGGTGCACAGCGAGCTAGCATACCCTAGCATGGCCAATAGTCTGCTTTTCAAAAATGATTATAAATTTGATGTAGTGTACAAATGAAGGGAACATTCATGTTCCATCTAACCAACCATAATAACATTACCCTGGAAAAGTTCAAGGCTGGCAATGAATGCTTCCTTATCCATAAGAAAAATTTAATAAAATTCTTGTAGAACACCATGCCTTGCTTTGAAAGTACTAAGTATTGCTGCAATTTTCAAAATAAAATATTTGAAAAATATTCTTCAAAATACCTGATAGAGGAAACTTTCTTGTAAGTTTTTTCTTTTCTGAAAAGTGAATGTGAAAAAATTTGATGCTAAAATTTTATTTTGAATAGAAAATATCAAATGGTTAAAAATGGGTATTATGCAATCTCCTATCTCATCTGCACAGTGCTCTTCCCATGATAGGTAACAATTTAGATCAGGTTTCATAATTCTTTTAGTTACTTTATACAATTGTAACCAAGTATGTACATATATGTGTAGTCTTGCTTATCCTCTCTTAAAAACGTGCAAGTACAATGGCATATTCACTTTTTTAGCATCTTGTTTTATTATTATTTGTTTATTTTTATCTTTTGCAGTGCTAGGGAATGAACCCACTCCCTTGTGAATGCTAGGCAATTGGTCTCCCACTAAGGTATACTCTTGGCCCCGTACCTTGCTTTTTATTTTTTTTTTATAACAATAGATACTAAAGATCTTTCCATAGAAGTACATAAACATTTCTTTTTTTCTTTATACTTTAATCAGACTCAGAACCTTGTGCTTGCCAGGTCTTCTTTTAAGTAGTATTCCATTGTATAAATATACCATTATTTAAAATATCATCCTCTATTGGAGAAGATTTGAATTGCTTCCTTTTAAAGAATTCAGTATATTTTAGCATTTGGCAAGTATTCCTTGGTATCTTTGGGTAGTATTTTAAATTTTTCTTTTTATAAGTCTTGACAATTTCTTATTGTTTTGGTTATATTTTGGGAAGGGATACTGAAAGTGGAATTTGCTCGCTTTTTTGGTTTCCTATCACATTGATTTCTAGATAATAATCTTTGTATGATACTAATGTACTGAATTATTTTACTATTTTTGGTAATTTTGTGGTTAATTCTTCTGGTTTATAAAAAACTATTCAACCAAGCTATGTGTACTGTTCGACGATTGCATTGGCTAGCACGTCCAGTCCAGTCCACGTTAGAAGAGAGTGGCAATAGTGACTTCTTTCTCACTATTGTGTCATTACTTCTAACATTTTGCATACAGCTTGGCTTTGGGGACATGATAGGAATACTATTTTATTATAGTAAGGAAGTAAGTATCTATTTTTGTTCATTTTCTTTTTCTTTAATAAAAATGTTGGAGTTCTTCAAATCCTTTTTAACACACTGAAGACAAACTTTTGGTTGTCATTAGAGTTACTAATACAATGTGTGCATTAATTGTTTTAAACTATGATTACCTCTCTGAAATGAATCCTATTTGGTAATTTCCAGTTATCCTTGCACTCCTAGAATAATTCTTACTAGGTTATTATGTGTTAATCTTAAATTTTTTTTTTTCAGTACCAGGGATCGAACTCAGGACCTTGCGCTTGCCAGGCAAGCACTTACGCCACTGAGCTATACCCCCAGCCCCTCTATGTGTTAATCTTTTAATATGCTGCTGGATTATGTTATAAATATTTTTCTTAAGGTTTTGCATGTATTTTCTTACTGATACTAATTTGTTTTTTTCTGCAGTCCTTATCAGTTTTGGTATTAATATTGTTTTCTTACAAATATATGATAACTTTTTCTTTCTATATAATTAGACAATTTAAATAGCATTAATACCATCTTTAAAATTATCATAGGCTTTTCCTTAGAAATTTGCTTTTTGGAGGGCTAGGGAGGAGGTATGAGTTGTTCTACAGCAGTTTCCCCAATCACTTCTGTGGAAATTGTATTTTAAGACTTTGTATGGTTTTTTGCTTGTTTGTTTGTTTTGTTTTGTTTTGTTTGTTTGTTTGGCGGTACTGGGGATCGAACTCAGGACCCTGCGCTTGCTAGGCAGGAACTTATTCCACTGAGCTATATCCCCAGCCCAAGACTTTGTATGGTTTTAGGGTTCAGTTTTGGTGAGTTACATTCAAGTATGTAATGTTGGTCCCTTTATTGACTTAAAACTGATCAGATCCCTGTTCAGCTTTGAAGATAGACATATTAATAACTTAAGGATTATCTGTAATACAAGGTTTATAAGCCCTAAATTTACTTAGCCTATTTTATCCCACTTCAAGACCGAGGACACCAATATAAGATTAACTAATCTTCACAGTTGGGGATTTAGCTCAGTGATACAATGCATTTCTGGCAAGTATGAGGCCCTGAACAGAAAAGTAAAAAAAAAAAATTTTTTTTCATGATTTGTGGGGCCATCCAATCACCAGTTTTATTGAGTCCAGTTTTAGAACTTCTGGAGTATTGTCTAGAAGTCTCCAGCCATCATCTTAAATTTGCAGTCACTTTGGATTCCAGAGCCACACAGACCATCCCAGGATGTAGTCACATCTCCCCGCAAAGCGGGAATAATTACTCCATAAGAGGAACTGAGGCTGGCCTCCTGGCTCCCCTGACAAGAGCAGTCATCTCATGGAACTGAATTGTTAACCCATAAGGATTCTTCTGGAGCTATAAAACCAAGGCTAAGATTATGAACAACCAGACCTTAGTCCACCACAACAGCCCATAAAAGTGGTCACCATATTTTTGGTAGGTCAGTCTGATTCTGTTCATCAGACGTCAGGCCCCTTCATTTCCTCAAGCTGAAGAGTCCCTTCCTTATTTTTTCCTACTTTCCTTTCTTTTAAAAGGGCCAGCTTGATCTTTGTCAGAGCTGTGCCCCACTTGGCTCCTCAAGCTAAAGTCCTTTACCATATTCTTTTATTGTCCAATTAAAGTTCTCTCTGCAAATTCATGCTAATTGTCTCAGTCTCATTTCCATTATCACTGAAGCAAGGACCCATGCTGTGGTAACAGCTGGAGCTGGCTCGTGTCTGCTGGCCACTTTTCTGCTGGATAGCAAGTCTTTTCTGAAAGGGGGAATCTCCGTGGTACATCAGTGTATTAATTATAAACTGCTAGGTATAGGCTTGCCAGATTTAGCAAATAGAAACCAGGATACCCAGTTAAATTTGAATTTCGGATAAAGAACAAATAATTATTTCAATATAAACATGCCCCATATGTTGTCCCATATGTTCAGTATGTCTGTCTACTTTATTGTTTTGCAGTCAGTGAATCAGCAGTACCCATTATCATTTGTCATATGACTCTTTTCAAGGATACAGTTAGGAGTAATGACCAAAGTTTGGGTGATTTTTTTCTTATCTTCTTATGAAGTACTTTGATAGCTGTAAGCTTTCCAGGTGAGTTTTCACAAGTGTTACAAGAGAAACTTGCTGTTTCTTGGTAGGCCATTCTCTCCCGCTGGGTGCTGCTGCCCCTTCAAGTGCCCTCCCCTGGTAAACCACAGAGGTGAATGGCAGTTTTATGAAATGTGGAGAACCTTTCTCTTCCTTTAGTGACATATCCATTAGAAGACAATCTGGAGTATCATATTTGCCCAAGTATCTCACAGCATAGTGAAATTGGCTTTTCAAAGTTTGTGTGAAGGTCATTACTTATGATGGGATCACTCACAGGCCTTTGGAGGGTGAGCTTGGAAATGGGCTGCATCGAGAATTATCCTTTTCCTTTAAACAACATTTTCTGAGTTCTTTATGCTTCTCTGTCTCTTCCTGTAGAGGAATGGCCTGCATTGCCTTGTAACAGGCTTCTGCAGAGCAAAGGGTGAAAGAAGGGCGAGATTCAACAGTTAAAGCTCGAGCCCAGCTTCAGACATGCTCCAGAGTGTCCTGTAACCTAGAGTGAAGAGCCTCCACACGTCACCTTTTTTTCCCTTAAGAAATGAAGATTTTGAATTTGTGCACAGCAGACATGGAGAGGATAGAATACATTATATTCTGTCTCATACATTGGTGCAATGGCCTAGTATAGTGGACTCCATTATCTGAGTCTGGGAAGAAAAAATACTTCATGTGGCAGTTGAAGAAAATTCTGTGAAAGAATCGCTGAGTATGTGAGCACAAGATAGCACTGCTTGGGCTCAGGTATGAACATGGCACAGAGTAGGAGCATCATACTTTTCTGACAACTTGGAAGTTGGTAGCTCTAAAATTATTGAATGATAGCACCGTTAGCAGCGATAGCAGTCATCTTATAGTAGGTACAAGCAACACTGCAAAAATGAGAACTCCTTAGGGTAGGATTAGGGCTGCAAATGTGAGAATGAAAGGAAGAATGTCAGACATTGTAAGGTAAGTGTATTTGACAAGCTGACTCATATTCACATTTGAAGCTCTCCTTGCCAATACAACAGCAAGTTTAATGCTGTCATATTAGGTGTTTTAGTTAGTTATTTTTTTCCTTGCTCAGAAAAAATACCTGACACCCAAAGTTAAAGCAGGAAAGGCTTATTGTAGCTCACAGTTTGCAGGGGTTTCAATTCATAGTTGGTTGGCTTCAAGGCAGGGTGGCATGGTAGAGGGATGTATCAGAGGAGAAACAGTTCATGGCAGCAGAAGGCAACAAAGCAGTAAAGTAGTGAAGCAGCAGCAGCAGCAGCCCTCCTCTCCCTTTTACCCCTTTCATGTTGTCTGCCTTTGGGAGGTGCTGCCCACACTCAGGGTGGGCCTTCCCTTTATCCATAATCAGAGCTAGGCCAAACCAATCAGTAGACTAAATTAGCAATCATACACCCTTAATCCCAGCATCACACACTTAGTCCCAGCATGATATGCCCTAGATCCAGCCACCTCTGGAAAGCCCCACCTAGGACCACATGAAGCTCTGGGAGGATATCTAGACACAAGTGATAGCAGTTGAATGTAATGTAAGTGTAAAGAGACAAACAAACTTGGTAGTACTGTTGGGAGGCAAGCATTCAGATGATAGGATAGGCGAATTGCTGAGAATAATTCCTAGCAATGTACATGGAAGTGAGGATATATATGAAAAATCTTATAGAAAGTATATTCTCAGGCTCTCCAGGGCCAGAAACCAATTTTGAGGGACATTGTTATAGTTGTTTCTGTAGCTTAAATCTCACAATAACAGACTCATAATAAATGGTAGCTATGAGAGAATATTTTCTTTTATGATTCCCTTTATTAGTACTGACTACTCAGTTCCTTGGAAAGCTGTTTATTGTTCACTTGCTGTTTTTTCCACACCTTGGTAGAAATCTGGATTAAAATGTTACCATTTGGGATAGAAAGGAGAGCCATGAACCAGATTATGTCATAAAGTCCAGTCTAGTGATCCTCCACTAACCTAGGCTCTGTAGAATTAGAGCTGTTCCATCGCCTTAATTGTAAGTGTAAATGTAAGTACCTGTTGATAGAAGTGCTATGCAAATTAATTATGCTTATGTGATTAATACTAGAAAACAATTATATCTTTGTAATATATTATCCTGAGCATATGGAGTTTATACTACTGATTCAGTGTCAATAGGATGTGCCTGTGAATGAATTAGTTTTCAAAGATAGCATGATACTATTTGGTAATTTACATATATGCCATGGGTATCTCCTCTGATGGTGAAAAATGGTGGGCATCTTACCCACCATTGAGACATTGCCTGTGCCCCAAAGAATAATATGACTTTTTGTTCAGTTAATGTTATTACAGCACTTGAACTCACACCCTTGACTTAATTAGCATAATGTTTCCTCATTGAGTTAAAAGGCTTAGATATTTGATTTTTGTAGCGTTATTGCAGAAAAAAGGCATGAAGATATGAAAAAATCTTGAGTATGAGAATATTAGAATGTTATATATGTGTCTGATATGTCTGAGAATCAAAGCAAAACATAGCAGTCATTTCCTTGGAAGAATCAAGGTCCTGAGTTTATCAGTGTCATCCTACTAATGGCATGAGAAGAAAGGTCCTGTGCAGTCAGCTGGCTGGAGTTAAACGCTACATGGCCAGGATGAGCAATTTGCTGAAAATGATTGTGTACTAGAAGGAATGATCATTTCCCTTTTAACAGTTATGAAGTTGGAATAGATAGTGTAGGAGGTTACAAAGAGGTTTAGTATAAGAATAACAAGGCAGAACGGGAGATGGCAATTCAATGTATTGTGGCTATACTGTATGGCATTTTCAAACTGGCTAGGAAGGTGACTTTAAAGCTAATGGAATGAGCATTTTAAAAAAAACGTTTATAATACACAGATATTACCTTTTATTAAAGTTAGGAATAGTCAATCCATTTATGAAATATTTTTTGAGTACATTAGCAAAATGTATGGGTGTCATGAAGATTTATGAAGCCTCAGTAAAGTGTTTGTATTTGTTCTGATTTAATGCATATAAGTAGTATATATCTAAGTGTGGTACTTTTCTTTTTTAACAAATAATTGTTTGGGACAGCAATGGCAACCACTCCCTGTAAAAAAAGTAATGCAGATCAATAAGTCAGTTGATTAGAATGCAGGAGAAAATACAACTTTCTTGACTAAGCTGGCTGTGATACCATACATAACACATAGATTTATACACTAGAACATTTTGCCCATAAATTTCATAATATATCTGTATTGCCCATGGTGAACCTTCAAAAAAGTGCTGTATAGTAAAGAAGTTTGAGCAAATTGCACTGACTTCTGCCTTTAAAATATGCTGCAGTTATTTCCAGAAATACCTGGTAACAAAATATTAGAAAGTATAAGCTTCCATTGAAATGAAAATCTGCACCTCTATAGGCAATATTATTTGTGATCCAAGAACAACGCAGAGTGCTTTGTCAGTAGTAGGCACTCAGCAGTATTTACTGAATACAAGAGAATTGCACAGAGTAAGTAGAATAGCCAGCAACAGCTACATAAGTATTTGAAATATTTTAGGGAGGCCACCTCTGCTCCATTATCCCTAAGGTCATTATAGTTTTTTCCTAAAGTTTAATAGTAGAGGTTCTTGCTGCTGAGTTAAAGCATTGCTTCCTATAGGAACGCTTCTTAGAGTGAAAAAGTAGTATTGCCTACAGCACACCATAGTACATAGATTGATATATTAGAACTTAGCCTTGAGAGGAGACCCTCACTCAGAAGGCCCGTGAACCGCTGTCACTGCGGTTTGCATGTGGGTCCTCCCCACATGTGCTGAGTGCCGAGGGAGGTACTGCAGCAGGGGCTCCATTAGCTGCTGATCCCGAGGATGGGGCCTGGGATTTACTTGCACCCTGACCTCCTGGAGGTCATAGACAGTCTGTGATTGCTGTTGGTGCAGCCCCTGTGTGTCTCCTGTGTGCGTCCTGAACTGACTGGAGATGCAGAAACAGGTGGGCCATGACCTGCGGACCTCACAGTTCCCAGCTGAAGGCTGTGGAGAGAGCCAGGTTTTTCCCATCTACTTCCTGGGGGCAGAGCAGGCTGCCCACGACCCTGCCACCATTACAGTCTGAGTCTCCGCCTTCCGTGCACCTGGTGCAGACAGGAGATCCTCACACAGAAGGCAGGTGAACTGCTCTCATCTGGGTTCGTGTGTGGGCCCTCCCCACGCATGCCCAGTGCTGAGTTGGGTATTGGAGCGGGTACTCCATGAACTGCTGGCACCGTGTTTTGGGTCTAGGCTTTCCTTGTGCCCTGACCTCCTGGAGGTCACAGATACAGGTGGTCCATGATCACCACCAGTTTGCCTGCGTCTGGGTCCTGTGGGCATCCTGAACTGCCTGGAGACCCTGAATCAGGTGGTCCACAAACTGTTGGCCCTGCAGTTCATGTCTCGGTTTTGCCTGTACCCTGAACTGCACAGGGTCACAGGATCACGGGTCTGGGATTGCGCCACCAGTGCAACAGGGTTCTGGGTCATACATGTGTCCTGAACTGTGACAGGGTACTGGATCAGATGGCCTGCCACCAGCTGACATCATGGTCCATGTCTGAGACCTGGGAGAACTAGATACACTTCACTATCTGCTGGAAAACTCCAGACTAAGCAGTGCATCTCAGTGGACACTGAGGGGCAGGACTGACTACCAGGAAAACTAGGGACCCTAGTGGTCTTATGCTTAGCTGCCAGAGAAGAGGGACATTGAGCTTTCTGTATCCAGTATCAAACATGATAAGACAAAGGACTAAAACACAATCAGAACGCCACCCCACTCAGAGCAAGTCCATGAGACAGTTTAATGGAGAAATAAAATATTTGCACGATAAAGAGCAACTGAAGAACTTCATGAGTGCCAAACCATTATTGCAAAAAGTACTAAAAGATATTCTAGACAGAGAAAATAATGACTGCAATTTCAAGAACAACAAAAGAAAGGAACCATCAAGAAGAGAAAGTAATTAAACAGGTAGAAAGAGTAGGAAACCAATAGCAAGTAAATAACATGACAATGATAAGTAAACACATATCAGTTATAATGATAAATGTAAATGGCCTCAATTCACCAGTCAAAAGAAACAGACTGGCAGAGTGGATTAAGAAACAAAATCCAACAATATGCTATATATAGGAAACATATCTTACTCAAAAGGAAACCAACAGACTAAAAGTCAAAAGAAGGAAAACAATTCTCCATGCAACAGGAACCCAGAAAAAAACAGGTGTAGCTATTATGTCATTGCAGGTGTAGTTATTATTCAGACAACGTAAACTTCAAACCGAGAAAAATTGAGAGAGGTAAAGAAGGTCCTTACATACTTGTTAGGGGAAAATTGGAAAATTGCAAGAGGATGAGATAGCAATCCTGAACATGTATGCACTGAATACCGGAGCACCAAACTACACAAGACAAATCTTAACAGATAAGAAACCCCATATAATTAATAACACTACTGCAATAAAGGACCTCAACATCCCTTTGACACAAAGAGATAGGTCAATGGGACAAAAAAATCAGCAAAGAAAGAACAGATCTGAGCCAAAGCTGCAAACAAATGGACTTAGTAGATGTATACAGAATGTTCTACCCCCCAACATCAGAATACACATTTTTCTCAGCTACACATGGGACTTTCTCTAAAATAGACCACATTCTAGCCCATAGAGCATATTACCTAAATGCAAAAGAATTGAAATTATCCCATTCACATTATCTGACCACAGTGCAATGAAATTAGAAATTAATGACAAAAGGAACTCCAAAAACTGCATAAACACTTGGAAATTAAACAGCAACCTCCTGGATAATCAATGGGTCATAGAAGAAATTAAAGAAGCAATTAAAAAATACTTACAAACAAATGAAAATAGAAGTACAAGTTATCGGAATCTGTGGGATGTGATGAAAGCAGTCTTCAGAGGGAAATTCATAGCGGTGAACTCACACATAAGGAAAACGGAAAGAGAACAAATGAATAGCCTAATGCTACACATCAAACTTTTAGAAAAAGGAGTCAGTCCCAAAGCCCAAAGAAAGGAGGAGATTATAAAGATCAGGGCAGAAATTAATGCAATTGAGATGAAGAAAATCCTGCAAAACATAGATGAATCGAAGAATTGGTTCTTTGAAAGAATGAATAAAATTGATAAACCCCTAGCCAACCTTATAAAAAAAAAAGAACTCAAATTCATGCAATAAGGAATGAAAAGGATGAAGTTACTACACATCTTACAGAAATTCAAAGGTCATTAATACCTACCTTTTTACTCCCATAGGATAGAAAGCTCAGAAGAAATGGACAGATTCCTAGATATTTATGAATTACCAAGGTTGAGTCAAGAAGATATAAAAATCCTCAGAAACCCAATATCTATTAATGAGATTGAAAATGTGATTAAAATCTTCCCAACAAAGAAAAGCTGTGAATAACTGATGAACTCACAGCAGAATTTTATAAGAAATTCAGAAAATATTTAATAACAACACTCCTCAAACTCTTCAATGAAATTGAAAAGGAAGCAATTCTCCCTAAATCATTTCTGGAGGCAAGTATTATATTGATACCAAAACCAGTGAAAAACCCAACCAGTTCTCAGAAAGAGAACTACAGACCAATCTGCCTAATGAACATAGATGCGAAGATACTGAGTAAAATATGCGCAAATAGAATGCAGCAAATCATCAAGAAAAATCATACACCATGACCAGGTTGGATTCATTCCAGGAATGAAGGGATGGTTCAATACTCACAAATCAATTAATGTTACACACCACATCAACAGAGTCAAAGACAGAAAACATATGATCATCTCAGTAGATGCAGAAAAAGCTTTTGACAAAGTCTAACACGCATTCATGATAAAAACTCTCCAGAAAATAAGAATAGATGGTCTTTACCTCAATCTCATGAAAGCCATCTATGACAAACCAACAGCCAACATCATACTAATTGGAGAAAAACTGAAAGCTTTTACCTTAAAATGAGGAATAAGATGAGGATGTCTGCTGTCACCACTCCTGCGCAACATAGATCTGGAAGTGTTAGCCTGAGCAATTAGACAAGAGAGAGAAATAAAAGGAATAAGGATAGGAAAGGAAGAAGTAAAACCATCATTACTTGCAGATGACATGATACTTTACATGGAAGACCCCAAAATCTCCACCAGAAGACTCTTTGAATTAATCAACAAATTCACCGGTGTAGCTGGGTACTAAATCAACACCCAAAACTCAATAGCATTCCTATACACAAACAACAAACAGACTGAGAGAGAAATTAAGCAAGGCATAGCTTTCACAACAGTATGCAAGAAATTGAAATATTTAGGAATTGATCTAACAAATGAAGTAAAAGATCTATTCAATGAAAACTACAGTACTCTGCAAAAAGAGATTGAAGAGGATTTCAAAAAATGGAAAAACATTCCTTGCTCATGGATAGGAAGAACGAACATTGTGAAAATGGCCATACTACCAAAATTAAACTACTGTTAGCATACCTCACAGGTGTAGAGATAACATTCCTTAAATTCATCTGGACCCAGAAGAGACCCAGATTAGCAAAAGCAATCCAGGACAACAAGGATAAATCAGGTGGAATTACAATCCCTGAGCTGAAATTATACTACAAAGCTACTATAATAAAATCAACATGGTACTAGCTTAAAAATAGACCAGAAGATCAATAGAACAGATGAAGACACAGACATAGCCGCAAACACACTCAGCCACATAAATTTTGATAAAGGGGCCAAACAAACTCACTGGAGGAACGATAACCTCTTTAATAAATAGTGCTGGAAAAATTGGCTTGTCACCTGCCAAAGGCTGGAAATAGACCCAAGTGTATCACCATGCACCAAACTAAAGTCAAATGAATCACAGATCTCAATATTAACACAGAAACACTAAACCTATTGGAAGAGAAAGTAGCTAAAAACTTTGAACACATAGGGGTAGGCAGAGAGAGTTCATGAACAAAAACCAAACTGCCTGTTAAATACTTCAAAGAATCAACAACTGGGATCTCATCCTTCTGAAAAGTTTCTGCACATCTAAAGAAATCACCAGCAGAGTAAAAAATAAAACCCACAAATTGGGAAAAAGATTTAACTTACTGTCCCCCAGGCAGAAGTCTTCTATCTAGAATATATAAAATGTTAAAGAACATCAGCCCCTCCAAAATTAAAGTCCCAATCCAAAAAGGGGCAGCTGAGATGAATACACACTTCTCAGAGAAAGAAATACAAATGGCAAATAAATACATGAAAAAATGTTTGACATCTTTAGTCATTCGAGAAATGCAAATTAAAACAACACTGAGATTTCACCTCACACTAGTAAGAATGGCTATCATTAAGAAATCAACCAATAACATGCTGGCGAGGCTGTGGAGAAATAGGAACTCTTCTCCACTGCTGGTGGGAATTGCAGACTGGTGAAACCACTGTGGAAATCAGTTTGGAGATTCTTCAGCAAATTAGGTCTAGAGTTGCCATTCAACCCAGTTATTCCCCTTCTGGGTATTTTACCAGAAGATTTGTAAACATCATATCACAGCAATATATGTGCACCCATGTTCATAGCGGTGCAAGTTGTAATTGCTGAATTGTGGAAGCAACCCAAATATCCATCCACTGAGGATTGGATCAAAAAATTGTGGTACTTTTACATAAGGGAATATTACTCAGGTATAAAGAAAGATAAAATCGAGGCTTTTATAGGTAAATGGTCACAACTAGAGACCATACTCATAAGTGAAATAAATCAAACCCACGGTGTAAGCAACGTTTTCTCTCACTAGTGTAAGAACCTGAAAGAGTGAATAAATCTAGGAGGTATGATAGACATTGTGAAATGAAAGGAAAATGATCAAAAGTAATGGGCAACTAGGGTGTGAGAAAGGAGAAAGGAAAGAAGGGGAAATCATGTGTGTATGTATATACAGGATATCTAGCAGTTGTACTACTGTCTTCTATTGCTGTACGGAAAGAAACAGGTAATGATTACTTGTTTGACAAATATGCATGTCTCTATTTGTTTTCCTGAGCAACCACTTTGAGGATATCAATACATAATACAACAACCATTGTTAATTTCCTACCACTTTGCAGCTTTGTATTGTTCTTATGCTATTTTGTAAATGAATGTCTTTTTTTCTTTAAAAAAGAACTTACCGTCATAACCACTGAAGGTAAGTGATGTGTGCAATGATAGAGGTTTAATCAGAGCCAGAGAGAAACAGCCTGAAAATTTTACTAGGAAGAGAAATGAATTTCCTAGGACATCTAGTCTTATTTATTCTCTTGGTAGTTGATATGAAAAACCTGAGGCTTTTGTGGGAAGAGAGGGATGAAAGGAAAATAATCAAATATATACTTTGTTCCTTTTATAATAGAGAGCACTCTAAGAAGTTAAATGCCTATTATGCTATTAAATCTAATATACTAAATAAGCTCCACCCGAGGACATCACAGCAGATTTCTTAAATATAAAGTTTCATATTTTATGCTATGTGATTGTGGTTCTCTGGCTAAGGCTAGGGACTGGGGATTAGTGTTGTAACTAAGACTTTGATCTGGCTGCTCATTGGGTGCCTTGGCCTGAATAGATGTTTACACACTATTTCAAGGTGATTAATTCATGAAAGGAGCCTTTTTCTGGAATTTTGAACTAAGGACAATCAGAGAAAAGCAGACAGAGGGACACAGGGGTGACTAGTACATCACACCAGTCCTGAGTCTCAGCCATCCGCCAGGCATTGTTTTAAGGTGCTCCAGATGCAGGAGTAAACGGAAGCTTGCCTTTGGGCTGTCTTAGTTACTTTTCCATGGCTGGGCCAAAACACCTGACACCCCAAAGTTAAGGGAGGAAAGGTCTGTTTCAGCTCATAGTTTGTAGAGCTTTCAGTCTGCAGTCAGCTGGCTCCAAGGGAGGGCAGCATAGCACAGGGATGTGGCGGAGGAGAAGCATTCTGCAGCAAGGCATGAGGCAGGAGGCAGGGGGCAGGAAGCAGCAACACCAGCCAGCAGTGAGCCTGCCTGTCTCTCTTGTCCCATCCAGGCTCTATGCCTTTTTGGTGGTGCCCCTCATAGCCAGGGTGGGGCTTCAGTATTCAGTAAATCCATTTAGGCACATCTAGAACCATACTAATTTCAATCAGTGGACTAATTTAGTACACACAGCCTTAATCCCAATATCACATCCTATATCCAGCCCACTCCCAAAAGTCCCACCTATAAGTGCATCAGGATTTGGGAGGACATCGAGATACAAGCCATACATGGGCTTGTATTCTAGTTTGGGAGGTGGCAGTAAATAAGTATGTATATTTATATAATAGCATTTCAAGAGCTGACACATCCAAGAGGAAAAATAAATAAAAACAGGAATGAAGTTGCAAAGTTTTGGTGGTCACTTTGGTGTTAGCCTTGGTATTTCTCTGAGGGGTTAAGTAGAGGAAGATTTGACTGGTGTGGGAGAAGAAGCCATAGAATATCTGGGAAAGAGTATTGTAGGTGGAGAAGGTAGCATGTGGAAAGCTTTGAGGTAGGGGTATGTTTGTCATGTTTGGAGAAGAAGAAGGCCAAAGTTGTTGGAGTAGGAAACAGTTAATGAGATTTGTAGCTAATGAGGTTGGGTAGTACCCAGGTGCCATGTTACATAAAGCCTTACAAGCCTTGGGGAGGAACTTTTGTTTCATTTTAAACATGATGGAGAGTCACTGGAGGCTTTTGGTTGGAAAAGCATCATGATATGATTTACGTTTCACCCATATGCTGGGTGAAGAATTTACTGAAGGAGAAAGAAAAGAAGACGAGTTTAGTGGGAATCATAGTTAAGGAGAGACAAGGTGGAGGTTTGCAGTGAAGGTCGCAAGAAGTGATTGAATTGAAGGTGTATTGTGAGCTTAGAACCCACAGGATTTGATAATTGCTTTATTGTAGTATGGAAGGGAAAAAGAGGGCTAGAAATATAACATTAGAAATGTCAGAGTTACTGTTAGAGGCAACACATACTTGGTACAGAGGAGACTGATAAGTGAACAAGTTATCAGGACTGAAGGCTGTTCTTAGGGCTGTTATTTGGGCTTGAAAATCACAACTGTACCCCAAAGAACAGGGAACTGCTCCTGTATTTTCCATGCAGCCTGGTTTGCAGTAGTGGAGTCTGTGTACTGAATTATTTTTCTTTTCTTTGTGTTTCTGTAGTAAATCTACATCACTTTAGTGCATCTGTAATCCCTCCAACATGAAAAAGAACTCTAATATATTCAGCTGTGCACTCCCAGGTTCATATAAATATTCTTGATGTTAATAATGCTTAATCCAAATTCTTCGCAGCATTATCAAACATTCAGGTTTTACTCTTTAAAAACTCTGGCAGCTCAGTTTAATTCTAATGGTACAAATCTTAATGATTTTGCAAAGCAAATATATAAGTATTTGGAATTTGAAAAAACCTTAAAAAAAGTATTATATTCAATACTTTGAAAACAGAATAAACCCTTTGAGAGTAAGAATTGTGTTTGTACCTTATCTGGAACTTGACAAGCAGTAGATATGTTATAGCTCTTAAGGAATGAGTGAGTTGATGTATGCTAATACTTTACTCATACTGTTAAATTTATACATAGAGCCTATCACTTTTTCCATCTTCCGGGTATTCCAAGAAGTGTAATCTTTGGCATAAACCTTCTTGAACTCAGTGCAGTTACTGATTTCATGAAGAGACGTAACTACAAATGATAGATTTCAACATGTAGGAGCTGAGCCAAAAACTTACTTGGGTTTAAAATGTAGATGTCACTTGTTTACTTGAACAATTCTACAGTTTTATGTGTTACATAAAAATAAACATCACTAGAATAAGAGGTTATTTTTTGGAACATCTGTGTACAAATTATTATTAGCACTGCTAATCCAAGAGCAATCATTTCATGATACCTGTATCATCACCAGATGCAAGCTTTCTGAACCTAACTGTAAATAAATGATTTTGAGTAATTTTAGTATGATTTTAAAAAGAAACAAAAATGTAAATAATTTTTCCCAAAGCTATCTCATTGGTTCCAAGCTAGCCCATTTATAAATGAATATTTTAAAAATGTGCCATTTTGGTCCTAAATTTCAGTTTTCCTTTCAGATAAAACAAAAATAGATATCTGGGAATAGTAGTTGTTATGAAAACAATTTCAGTGGATGTACCAACATAACTAGAAAAAATATAGAAAGATTTTCAAACTCAGTCCTCAAGAAAAGAGCTAACTTTTCTTTGGAATGGAAATGTACCACCAATCACATCTGTTAATGAAATGTATTTTAGACAAGATTGAGATTAAAGTAGTCTTGAAGATTCAAGTTGAATTTACAGAAATATTATAAATTAAGAATTCAAAAACAGCAATGTGTAGTTGGCCTACAGTTTTCCTTACACAGTATTTACCTTCTACTTGTATAATCAGGGAATGTGTTACAGGAGAGAAGTATTTCTGTTTCCATATTAATCTCAAAAGTTTAAATATGAAGCAAACTAAAGTAGTGTAAATTTTCTTGAGTGATTGTGATTCCATATTATCTCACTTTAATTTTCAAGCTGTTTATATAAGTTTGTGCTTCCTTAACAGTAATGAATCCTATTTACTTATTATCTCCTATTATTGTAGCTTTCATTTAAAAAAGTAGTTATTCATTGTTGCCATGTGCTATGATTTGAATGAATGTTCCCAGAAGCCCATTTGTTTTTTTATTTTTATTATTTATTTATTTTTGTTTTATTTTAAAAGTAAAAGAACAAAAGCACTGACAAACATACACACAGTAGCACAAGAACAGTACAAAAACCGAACTACAGTGCAACCATGTCAGCCATCCAGCACATACATACATACCTACTCAGCTATCCCCCTCTTCCTCCTCTCCTTCCCTTCATTCCTATTGCTCTCTACCCTTGAGCAGTCTCCCTTCATACCTCCCAATCTATATTCTCACTTCCAGGTTCCTACGGACTATACGCTGTTTGCACATGCACATCTGGTTTACCTCACTAATGAGTATGGTCTGTAATTGTGACCATTTGCCTATAAAAGCCCCGACATTGTCTTTCTTTACAGCTGAATAATATTCCATCGTGTAAAAATGCCACAGTTTTTAAATCCAGTCCTCTGTGGATAGACGTTTGGGTTGTTTCCATGATTTAGCTATTACAAATTGTGCTGCTATAAACATGGGTGCACATATATCACAGTGATATGCTCTTTTCAGATCTTCTGGGAAAATCCCCAGAAGGGGAATAGCTGGGTTGAGTGGGACCTCCAGACCTAGTTTGCTGAGGAATCTCCAAACTGATCTCCACAGTGGTTTCACGAGGCTGTATTCCCACCAGCAGTGCAGCGGAGTTCCTATTTCTCCACAGCCTCACCAGCATTTGTTATTGGATGATTTCTTGATGCTGGCCAATCTTACTGGGGTGAGATGAAGTCTCAATGTTGTTTTTATTTGTATTTCTCAAATGACTAAAGATGTAGAACATTTTCTCATATATTTATTTGCCATTTGTATTTCTTTATCTGAGCAGTGTGTATTCATCTCAGATGCCCATTTCTGGAATGGGTTTTTGAATTTGGACGGGTACATGTTTTTTAATTCTTTGTATGTTCTAGATAGAAGGCCTTTGTCCGAGGGACAGCCAGTTAGGATTTTTTTCCCAATCTGTAGGTTTTCTTTTTACTCTGCTGGTGATTTTTTTAGATGGCAAAAACTTTTCTGTAAGATGAGGTCCCGGTTATTGATTCTTTGAAGTGTTTCCCTTGCAGTTTCATTTTTGTTCATGAACTCTCTGCCTACTCCTATGTCTTCAAGATTTTTACCTACTTTCTCTTCCATTAGATTCAGTGTTTCTATTTTAGTATTGAGATCTGTGATCCATTTTGACTTGAGTTTGGTGCATGGTGATAGACTTGGGTCTATTTTCAGTCCTCAGCAAAAGGCAAGCCAATTTCTCCAGCACCAATTATTAAAGAGGCTATCTTTCCTCCAGTGAGCTTGTTTGGCCCCTTTGTCAAATATTAGGTGGCTGAGTGTTTTTGTGGTTTTGGCGGTATCTTCCAGTCTGTTCCATTGATCCTCAGGTCTGTTTTTGAGCCAGTAGCAGGTTGATTTTATTACAGTAGCTTTGTAGTATAATTTCAGATCAGGGATTGTGATTCCACCTGACCTGACCTTGTGGCCCAGAATTGCTTTTGCTATTCTGGGTCTCTTCTAGTTCCAGATGAACTTAAGGCATGTTTTCTCTAGATCTGTGAAGTACGTTGATGGTAGTTTAATGGGATTTGCATTGCATCTGTACAACAATTTTGGTAGTATGGCCATTTTCACAATGTTGGTTCTTCCTAACCATGAGCAGGGAATGTTTTTCCATTTATTGGAATCCTCTTCGATCTCTTTTTTCAGAGTACTGTAGTTTTCATTGAATAGATCTTTTACCTCTTTCATTAGATTGATTCCTAAATATTTCATTTTCTTGGATGCTATTGTAAAAGGTATGGTTTCCTTAATTTCTCTCTCAGTCTGTTTGTTGTTCGTGTATAGGAATGCTATTGATTTTTGGGTGTTGACTTTGTATCCAGCTACTCTGCTGAATTTGTCAATTAATTGAAGGAGTCTTCTTGTGGAGTTTTTGGGGTCTTCCATGTAAATTATCATGTCATCTGTGAATAGCAATAGTTTTACTTCTTCCTTTCCTATCTGTATTCCTTTTATTTCTCTCTCTTGCTAATTGCTCTGTCTAATTCTTCTAGAACTATGTTGAATAGTAGTGGTGACAGTGGACAACCTTGTCTTGTTCCTGTCTTTAAGGTGAAAGCTTTCAGTTTTTGTCTATTTAGTATGATGTTGGCTGTTGGTTTGTCATAGATGGCTTTGATTTGATTGAGGTAGAGGCCATCTATTCCTATTTTTTCTAGGGTTTTTAACATGAATGCATGTTCAACTTTATTGAAAGCTTTTTCTGCATCTATTGAGATAATAATGTGGTTTTTGTCTTTGGCTCTATTGATATGGTGTATTACATTAATTGATTTGCAAATATTGAACCATCCCTGCATTCCTGGAATAAATCCAACCTGGTCATGGTGTATAATTTTCCTTATGATTCGCTGCATTCTATTTGCTAGTATTTTATTGAGTATCTTTGCATCTATATTCATTAGGGAGATTGGCTTATAGTTCTCTTTCTTGGTTGGGTCCTTCTCTGGTTTTGGTATTAGTATGATACTTGCCTCCAGAAATGAGTTAGGGAGAATTGTTTCCTTTTCAATTTCACTGAAGAGTTTGAGGAGTGTTGGCATTAAATCTTCGCTGAATGTTTTATAAAATTCTGCTGTGTATCCATCAGGACCTGGGTTTTTCTTTGTCAGTAAGTTTTTAATGACATTTTGAATCTCATTAATTGATATTGGGTTGTTCAGGGTTTTTATATCTTCCTGGTTCAACTTTGGTAATTCGTACATTTCTAGGAATCTGTCGATTTTTCCAGAAGCCCATTTGTTAACACCAGTTGGTGCTGTTGGAAGATGGGGAAACATTTAAGAGGGAGGGCCTTATGAGAGGTTTAGGTCACTGGGGACATGTTCTAGAAGGAAATTTTAGGGCCCTGGTCTCTTGATATTTCTATTTTGGTTCTTGGTCACGAATTGAAAGGATCTTCTCCACCATGATATATTATCCTGGCAAAGGTTCAAAGCAACCAGGTCAACTTGTCATGGACTAAAATTACAACTATGAACCAAAACAAACTTTTCCTTTTTTTTATTTTAAAGAAAATAGTAAAAGAATAAAAAGAACAAAAGCAGAATACAAACAACACAAAGCAAGGACATTAGAAATGATACAGGGTTTCAAACCAAGTGATAGGGATTAACAGTAGTTGTTATATTACATATTGTTATCTTCAGTGAAGTTGCTCAGATTACCAGATGTAAGAAGATTGATCAAATCATTAAAGAGAATAAGAAAATAATAATTTAAGAGAACATTAGAGACAATACATAGTGGCACTAGGCAGGGTTGTAGGAATTCACCATTAGTTATACTGTAAATTGTTGTTGTAACATAAGTTGCTCAGATTACCAGCTATAAGCATGCAAAATTGTTCAAAATAATAGGAAAAAAAACCTTTTAAACATTAACTGTTCCTAACAAACCATCAGACACCAACAGTACAGTTATACCATCCACCCATATATATATATATATATACACACACACACATATGTGTGTATTTGTGTGTGTGTGTGTGTGTGTGTGTGTGTGTGTAATTTGCCTTAGTACTTTTTCTTTCCCTCATCCCAGTTGCTTCTTCCTTTGAGCAGTTTCTTTCCCTTTCTTATTATCTATTTTACATTTTATGTTGTATTTACTCTTTCATGTTCTTATACCAGAGAGACATTGTGAAGCTGACATTGTGAGTCTGATTTATTTCACTTATGAATATGGTCTCTAGTTGCATCCGTTTACCTATAAAAGCCTCAAGAGTATCTTTTTTATAGCTGAGTAATACTCCATTGCATAACCGCATCTTTTTTACCCATTCCTCAGTTGATGGGCATTTGGGTTGTTTCCAAGATTTAGCTATGACAAATTGTGCTGCTGTAAACATGGGTGCACATATATTGCTATGGTATGATGTTTTTAATTCTTCCAGAAAAATACCCAGAAGAAGAATAGCTGAGTTAAGTGGGACTTCCAATCCTAGTTTTGTGAGGAATCTCCAGGCTGATTTCCACAGTGGTTTCACCAATCGACACTCCCATCAGCAGTGAAGTATTCCTTTTCACCGACAGCCTCTCCAGCATTTGTCATTGGTTGATTTCTTAATGATAGCCATTCTATGTGGGCTGAGATGAAATCTCAGTGTTGTTTTAATTTGCATTTCTCAAGTGACTAATGATGTTGGACATTTTTTTATATATTTATTCTCCATTAGTATTTCTTCATCTGAGAAGTGTATGTTCATCTCAGGTGCCCATTTTTGGATTGGGTCTTTGAATTTTGGGGGCCTGATTTTTAAAATTCTTTATATGTTCTAGATAGAATGTCTTTGTCCAAGGGGCAGTTGGATAATATCTTTTCTCAATTTGTGGGTTTTCTCTTCACTCTGGTAGTGATTTCTTTTGATGTGCAGAAACTTTTCAATAAGATGAGATCCCAGCTGTTGATTCTTTGAAGTATTTCCCATGCAGTTTGGTTTTTGTTCATGAACTCTCTGCCTACCTCTATGTCTTCTAGAGTTTGACCTAATTTCTCTTCTAGTAGATTGAGTGTTTCTGTTTTGATATTTAGATCTTTGATCCATTTTGACTTTAGTGTAGTGCATGGTGATGGACATGGGTCTAGTTTCAGTCTTTGGCATGTGGAAAGCCAGTTTTCCCAGCACCATTTGTTAAAGAGGCTATCTTTTTTCCAGTGAACATGTTTGGCTCCTTTGTCAAAAATAAGGTGGCTGAGTGTTTTGTAGCTGTGTCTGCATCTTCTAACCTGTTCCATTGATCGTCAGTTCTGTTGTTTTGCAAGTACTGTGCTGATTTCATCACAGTAGCTTTGTAGTAAAATTTGGAGTCAGGGATTGTAATACCTCCTACCTTTCCTTTGTTTCCCAGGATTGCTTTTGCTATTGTAGGCCTCTTCTGCTTCCAGATGAATTTTGGGAATGTTTTCTCTAGATCTGTGAGGTGTACTAGTGGAATTTTAGTGGGGATTGCACTGAATTTGTACAAAAATTTTGGGAGTGTGGTCATTTTCACAATGCTGGCTCTTCTTATCCATGAGCAAGGAATATCTTCCCATTTTCTGAAATCCTCTTCAATCTCTTTTTTCAGAGTACTGTAATTTTCACTGTATAGATCTTTTACTTCTTTTGTTAGATTGATTCCTAAGTATTTCATTTTTTTAGATGCTATTATGAAAGGTGTGGTTTCACTAATTTCTCTCTCAGTCTGCTTGTTATTTGTGTACAGGAATGCTATTGATTTTTGAGTGTTGAGTCTGTATCCAGCTATGCTACTGAATTTGCTTATTAAATCTATGAGCCTTTTGGTGGAGTTTTTGGAGTCTTGTATGTAGAGTATCATGTCACCAGTGAATAATGATAATTTCACTTCTTTTCCTATCGTTATTCTTCTTATTTCTCTATCTTGTCTAATTGCTGTGGCTAATATTCCCAGAACTATGTTGAATAGAAGTGGTGACAGTGGACATCCTTGTCTTGTCCCTGACTTTAAAGGGAAAGCTTTTAGTTTTTGATGATTTAGAATGATGTTAGCTGTTGGTTTGTCATAGATGGCTTTTATCAGACTCAGGTGAAGTCCATCTATGCCAATTGTCTGTTGAGTTTTTATCATGAATATGTGTTGGACTTTATCAAAAGCTTTTTCTGCATCAATTGAGACGATCATGTGATTTTTGTCTTTGGCTCTATTGATGTGGTGTATTACATTAATTGATTTGCATACATTGAACCATCCCTGCATTACTGGGATGAATTCCATTTGGTCATGGTGTATAATCTTAATGATTTGTTGTGTTGTGTTTGCTAGTATTTTATTGAGAAGTTTTGCATCTATGTTCATTAGGGAGATTGGTCTATAGTTCTCTTTCTTGATTGGGTCTTTCTCTTGTTTTGTATCAGGGTAATACTTGCCTCCAGGAATGATTTGGGGAGAATTCCTTTCTTTTCTATCTCCTTAAAGAGTTTGAGAAATATTGGCATTAAATCTTCTCTAAATTTCTTAAGAATTCAACTGTGAATCCATCAGGACCTGGGCTTTTCTTCATTGATAAGATTTTTATTACAGTTTCAATTTTGCTTGCTGATACAGCGTTATTCAGGATTTTTATATCTTCATTCAGTTTGGTAGCTCATATGTATCAAGAAATCTGTCCATTTCCTCTATGATTTTCATCCTGTGAGAGTAAAGATTTTCAAAGTAGGTACTGATGATCTTTTGAATTTCTATAGGATCTGTAGTGATTTCATCTCTTTCATTCTTTATTGCATGTATTTCAGTTCTTTCTTTCCTCTGTTTAATGAGGTTGGCTAAGGGTTTATTGATTTTATTTATTTTTTCATAGAAAAAATCTGTGACCCATTGATTGTTCAGGAGGGTGCTGTTTAATTTCCATGTGTTTATGGAGTTCTTGTGATTTTCTTTGCCATTAATTTCCTATTTCATTATACTATGGTCCGATAGTATACATGAGATAATTTCAACTCTGCATTTCCTTAAGCATGTTAAGGAAAGGTGTGACTCCCTCAATGGTGTGTGTGTGTGAGGGCAGGGTGTGATCCCCAATGCCTCCACAGTTTACTGTGGCTCAGCTTGGTTCCCACTCAAGGGTTCCCCAAGCTGTCCAGGTTTTAACCCTGTTTCCACTGGGGTATAGTAGTGGGTGGGTGTTGGTCACCGTGTCTCCTCCATACACTGCCACTACCTTGCCTGGTTCCCACACCAGAAGATGGGTAGGTATGCAGTCATTGAGTCCCCCAAACCTGTCTGAGTTTCAGCTTAGCTCCCCTGAGGGTGCAGGGTGTGGGCAGGGAGGAGCACCCAAGGCCCTTGAGGTTGTCTGGGGCTCTCTTTGGCTCCGCAGAGGTGGGGTCAGCTCACCAGAATTGCTGCCACTGTCCAAGGTGCATCTTTACTCCGATGGGGGAGAGTGAAGGAGGGGGGTGGGGAGTGGACCTCAGGCCCCTAGAGCTGTCCAGGTCTCTGCCTGGTCCCAAGCTGGTGTGTGGAGGGTGGCAACAGCTCACCGGAGTTCCTGCCTCTGTCGGAGGCACAGCTCACTTTTCCTCTTTATAAGCAGATTATTTCAAGTATTTACTGCAGTGGTGGAAGACTAATACCATGAATAAAAGGATGTGGACTGTCTTATAATTTGATACTTTGACTTTTTTAAATCTTGGCAGTCAGTTTTGTGCTTTCCACTAACTTTGAGAGTTTTTGTAAAAACATTACCAATTTTATAATTTCTGGGCATCTGTTTATCATAAGGAGTTAGTATTACTGATTTATTATCACTTGAACATAGTCATTGAGCTCTTTCATATATATGTATTATTTATTTATTTATTGGTACCAAGAATCAAACACATGCCATTGCACTTGCCAGGCAGGTGCTGTGCTGCTGAGCTATATCCCCAGCCAATATGTATTATATATATATATGTAAAATTATTGTTATAGCCAACTACATATAAAAGTCGTCATTTATCTTAGTCACTTTCTTGTTTCTGCAGTACAATACCTGGCACCCACGCGTTAAAAGAGAAAGGGTTTATTTTGACTCACAGTTTAGTCTGTCTGGTTGGTTAGCTCCTAAACCAAAAGGCGTGGCAGAGGGGCAGAGGGAGGAATGCTGTTTATGTGGGTCGCCAGGAAGCAAAGAGCAAGGGGCAGAGCAGGAGGGAAGATCTACCCATGTGTGTTATGACCCAGTGACGTTCCTCTTCCAAACAGATCCCACCTTCAGTAGCACGTTTAGCTCTGAGTTTACCACTGGATTAATCCACTGATGAATACAGAAGCCCCATAGTCCGATCACCTTCCAAAGCCCCACCTACGCATACATGAGGCCCTTGGGGAACCTTCTCAACATAAAACATAACCCCATCAAGATGTTCAAGTCAGTAACATTGAGTTGCCCATTTTTTAATTTGATCTTTTCTTGGGGGGGTCTAATTCTTTTGCATTCTTTATATATTCCAGACATCAGTTTTCTGTCTAGGGTATAGCTGGCGAATTCTTTCCCATTCTGCACATTATCTCTTGACTTTGTTGTTTACTTTGCTATGCAGAAGCTTATAAATTTGATATGATCCCATTTGTTGATTTTTGGTGTTATTTCTTGTACAGTTGAGGTTCTTCAGAATGTTCTTGTCTATGGCTATGCCTTCAAAAATCTTACCTGTTTTATCCTCCAGCAGATTATTTCTGTTTTAACATTTAGATTTTTTTTATTCATGCATATTTGCAACACATACTGATTACATTTATCGTAGAGGGAGTTTGTATATATACATCACACATCTCAGTGCTTTTTACATCCCCTTCCTCTCCCACTGTTCCCTGCTCCCTCCAACTCTTGCCCTCGTTTCAGTTTGCAAAAGCTCTGTTTCCATTTTCCCCCCAATTCTCTTCTTTTGTCCCCATTTTCTCTTAGGTTGAGTATTTTTCCATTTGTACTCAATAGAGAGACTGGCCTATAGTTTTCTCTTTTGGTTGGGTCCTTGTCTGGATTCTGGAATCAGAGTAATGCTACTTTCCAGGAATGACTGTGGGAATGCTCCTTTCCTTTCAATTTCATTAAAGAGTTTGAGGAGTGTTAGTGTTTGGTATTCCTTGAAGTTCTTGTAGAATTCAGTGGGGTTTTCTCTTTCTTTGCTCTTTTTGGTAAGGATGGCTCAAGGTTCATCTATTTTGTTTAATCGTTCAAAAAACCAGCTTTTTGAATCATTGATGTTTTTGTAGATTCAATTCCATTAATTTCTGCTCTGGTCTTTATAATATCATTCTTTATATTAGCTTTTGATTTGGATTGTTACTGTTTTTCCAAGCGTTGGCGATACATCGTTAGCGTACTTATTGGGCTCACTCCATTTTTCTGAGGTGGCCATTCCCTGTTGGAACCCCTTTCATTGTGTCTCATAAATTCTGTTACGTTGTATTGGCATTACCATTTGATTCTGGGACGGTCTGATGTTTTCCTTAATTTCTTCTGTGACTTAATGCCAGAACTTTCTGACTCAGCCACCTCTGTAAGCCATCCCGGTTTGGCCTGGCCTCTCAGAATAGAGGGCTGGGTTCCTTGTCCTTCCTGGCTTCAGCTTAAATTTCTCAGTAGGCATCTAGCCCACATGCTTTCTCTAACTGTCCCTTAAGGCTGAGTCCCACCCAGTGATTGTGATTGTGTTACACTGGAAACCCTGAAGTGAAGTTGTCCTATAGTTATTCATGACTCAGTCTTAAACAATTCACCCCTTCCTAACATGGCTCCTAATTAGACCCTCTCAAATATGATAGATGCCGCACTAGATTTTTTCTCCAACTTTAGCCT
Source organism: Dinomys branickii (assembly GCA_004027595.1). Lineage (NCBI taxonomy): Eukaryota > Metazoa > Chordata > Mammalia > Rodentia > Dinomyidae > Dinomys > Dinomys branickii. Next base: position 3,691 of record PVLD010000640.1, on the reverse strand, counting down.
GCTATGGGGAAGTAGTCACTTTCAGAGTAAAACTCCACCCTGTTTTTGTTGTTTATAATAACTACGTGCTTTTCTTGATTTTAGTGCTGCTGGCTTGTCTGTTGTTTCTCTTTGGAGTTCTCAACCCTAACAGCTTACTCTGTGTCCATGGAATTGTGTCACCAGTCCTGCTGGCTGTGGTGAACTTTCACATTTCTTTTTGTGTCTCTCTGCACTGTGCTGTGTTTCTTTAGCTTTTCTATAGTTTCAGTGTTCCTGTCATCTCCTTTTCAACTTCTGTAGATAGACTTCTTTATTCCTTTTACCAAGTTTTGGTTTGTAGGAGTCTCAGTTTCATGGCCCAGAGAGGCTACATGTGCTGCTGATGGTTACTTTGCCACTTTTTCTTCTCCTTTCAAGTAGGTTTGATTTTCATTTCACTAATGGCTTAAAATGCTGAACATTTTTAATGTACTTATCGGCTATTATACTTCTTTTAGGATGTGTTTATCCAATTTATTTGCTCATTTTGCTTGGATCATTTTTTTTCTTGGTGTGAACTTCTTTGAATTGTTTCTATATTCTAGCTATTGATCCTCTGTCAGGTGAGTAGCTGCGAAGATTTTCTCTCATTCTGTAGTCTGTCTCTTGACTGTGTTATTTCCTTTGTAGCACAGAAGCTTTTAAATTTAATATAGTCCATTTATTGATTCTTGGTATTATTTCCTATGCTTTTGGTGTCCTTTTTAAGAAATCTCTGCCTGTGTTTATAGCTTCAAGTGTTTCCCCTATGTATTTTTCTAGAAGTTTCAATGTTTCTAGTCCTATTATAAACAGAAAATACCCCTCCCCCATCCCAGCCAGTATACTTCAGTTTGTTAGTTACTCAGGTAATATTTCCTGTTCCAGATCTGGGCTCATCTCTTACAAACAGCTATTCACCATGATGCAGAGTTGGTCACTATGATGCCTATTGTATAAACCAATTCCCAATTGCCAAGCCATTCTGCCTCTTTACTTCCTGCTTGATTATCTCATATAAGCCCTAGACCGCTAGAGATTAGGGTCTGATATCTTGGTCACGATCCCAACCAGTGACCATGGACATATATGAATCTGCCTCCAAATCCTAGGTTGTTTCAGTGTTTCTGCTTGCCATTGCACTATGCCTACCTAGGTCTTTGGTTCATTTTGAATTGATTTTAGTACAGGGTGAGAGATAGGATTCTAGTTTCATTCATCTGTAGATGAATTTCTGGTTTCTCGAGTTCCGTTTGCTAAAGAATCTGTCTTTTCCTCAATATATTCTTTAGGCTCCTTTGTCAAGAATCAAACGACTATATTTACATATGTTTGTTTCTGTGTTCTCTATTATGTCCCATTGTTGTACATGTCTGTTTTTATACCAGTACCATGCTGTTTCTGTCACTAAAGTTTATAGTATATTTTGAAATCAGAGAATGAGGTGCTCTAGTAGTTTTACTTTTGCTCAGATTTGCTTTGGTTCTTTTATTTCCATAGAATTTCAATTTTCCTGTTCTATGAAACATGTTATTGATATTTTTGTGGTGATTGCATTAAGTATGAGATTGGCTTTCATATTATGGCCATTTAAACAATATTAATTTGACCAGTCCATGATAAAGGGAGGTCTTTTGATTTTCTAATATCTTCTTCAGTTTCTTTAGCATTTTTATTTTATTGGTCTTTTATCTCTTGGTAGGATTATTCATAGATATATTTTAAGCTCTTATGAATGGAATTGCTTTGCTGATCACTTTCTTAGGTTCATTATTATTGGAAAAACTTGATTTTTGTGTTCTATCCTGTCACTTTCATTAATTTTTCTCAAATCTAAAAATTCCCTGCCGGAGTTTTTAGAGTTCTTTAGGTAAAGATTACCTTATCTGCCAATAGGAATAATTTGAGTTCTTCTTTTTCTACTTTATGTGTATTTAATTTTTTCTCTTGCCTAATTGCTCTGGCTAAAATTTTTAGTACTACATTGAACAGGAATGGTGAGAGTTAACACCCTTTTCTCATTTCAGCTTTCTCTCATTCAATATGGTACTGACTGTGGGTTTGCCATTTGTTCCTTTTATTACTTTGAGGAAAGATCCTAATTACCTTTTTTCTTCAGGGTACTTATGATTAAACTATGTTGAATCTTGTCTAAGCCTTTTTCTCTGCATCCAGTGAGATGATCATATGACTTATCCTTGGTTCTATTTATGTGGTGTATTATGTTATTGATGTATGATGTTGATCCGTTCTTGCATCCTTGGAATAAACCCATTTGGTTATGGCATATGTTTTTTTAAATGAATTATTGAATTTTGTTTGAAAGTATCCTGTTGAAGATTTTTGCAAATATGTTCATCAAGGATGTTGGTTTGTCATCTAATTTTGTGAATGCTCATCCAGTTTTTGTAGTAGGGTGAAATTGGCTTTGAAAAATGAATTTGGAAGCACAACTGTGCATTCTGTTTCTTAGAAAAATTTGAAGAGCATTGACAATAGTTTTCCACTAAAATTCTGTAAAATTCAGTGGTAAATCCATTGGATCTTAGGTTTCCCCATTTGTAGCGTTTTTATTATTGCTTCAATCTCGTAGCTTACTGATTTTCTTTTAGATCTTCATAGCTCAATTTCATATGCATCTAGAAATTTATCCATTTCTTCAAGTTCTCTAATTTATGGGGATATAATTTTTCAAAATACACTGAAATCCTCTGAAATTCAATGGTATCTGTTATAATATTGCCTTTTTGTTTCTAATTTTATTAACTTGAGTGTCTCTGGTTTATTTAGTTTACTAAGAGTTTATCGATCTTGTTTATCTTTTCAAAGAACTATGATTAATTGATCCTTTGTGTTCTGTTAGTCCTTATTTTATGATTTTCAGTTCTGTTCTTCAGTGTTTCCTTCTTCCTAGTGATTATGGGTTCAGTTTGTTTTTGTTTTTCTAGACTCTTTTATTCTAGGCTATTGACACATCATTAGATTGTTTTTTTTTTTTTCGAGATTGTGTTTTGAATGTAGGCACTCATAGCTCTAACCGTCACTCTTAGTACTTCTTTAAATATATCACACAGATTCTAATACATGGCATTTCCATTATCATTTGACACTAGAAATTTTTAACTTTCCTGATTTCTTCAATGATGTACTGATAGCTCAAAGTGTAGTATTCTTTTCTGTGCATTTTTGTAGTTGCTGTGGGTTTTTTGGTTGATTTTTAGTTTTGTTCCATTGTAATCTAATATGACATTATTGTTACTATTATTATTGACATTTATTAAAACTTTACATTTTAAATTAGGGTCTACTTTGGCGAAAGTTCTATGAACTACTGAAAAGAATGTGCATTCTTCTCTTGGATGACACATTTCTTAAATGTCTACTAGGTGCACTTGATCTGTAGTGTAGTTAACCATGATGTTTCTTTATGTTTTGTTTGGATGATGTATGTACTTGTTAGTGTGAAGTTTTGAAGTCACAAATTATAATTGCATTTGTGTCTCTCTTTCCCTTTATGTCAAGTAGCGTTTGCTTTATGAAATTTGGGCATTTATGGTGCTACATATATATTTACAATTGGTATTTCTTCTTGACTAACTGTTTTCTTCACCAATGTATGGCGACCTTCTTTGTCTAATTTTAATTTGAAGTCTACTTTGTCAAAGATAAGTATAGCCACTCCTGCCTGCTT